>JACEGR010003646.1:0-101029 GCA_014170235.1 Listronotus bonariensis
TTGATTTTGTGATATAATTTTTTTCATTAGGCATTAGAGGTCTACTTTTGAATCCTAACACCCCAAAGAATGTGAAGATATTTTGGGTTAAAGTGATTGACAATATGATCCACGTATTTAGACATTTTGCCAATTACTTTATGGAACCATTGTTGCAGTTTCTCAATGATAAGATTGCTGGAACTACCATAAATTATTTTGTCACCGATGTGGTAAGTTAATAAAATAGTTTAATTGGTTACAACTCTTAAACCTCTGGTTTATAAATAATTTTGTATTTTATCCATGGAATTAAAGCGAATCTATTACAAAGGTACAAACATGAATGGTTTTTAGTTTTCCTAATATTACTTCAGCATCAAAGAGAGGTAACCAAAGATTATTAATTTAAAGTACCTGCAATAATTGAACTTTTTACTGCTACTTCTACTACTCCTAAAAGTTGTTTATTGGTTGCTAAATGGCCCTCGACCGAAGTCCTTCAGCGAAAAAAAACTTTTATTTTTTTATTTTATTTTTAACAATTTTTTTGCCAAAATAACATTTTTCGGATTTTTTTAAATTACTATCTTTGTCTTTTTATCGATGACAAAATAAATTCCAATTTGGGAAATGGCGCCTTTTTAACTTCACATAAATCTCACGTGTGATTGCGGGATGGGGATGGGGGTTGAAACAGATCCACCAAATCTCACCAGATGGGAGGTATATATTATTAACTATTGGGAACTCAAATTAAGGAGCACAGTGTTGCAATTCGATCAAACAGCTGATAAAAATGGGTATCTAGATTTAATTTGGCGAAGAATATTTACATAAATTACCTGATTAGTTAATAAATTTCACGAAAAATATTAGGCATCATTGTTTGACAACCTAAATAACACAAAGCAGGATAATAGTCAGTGTGAAAACTTTATATATAGCCACAAAGCGTAAGTTCTTCGTTATTTAGACTTGAACTGCAGATAAACCAAAACTGACTTTGCACGTTTTGCTTCATTGCTGAATTTTTCATGAAATCCATGATGGCAACCACTTATACGCTTAACACTAGTTGTAGACTAACTATTTTCCTATTTTTTATTACATTCATACCATAAATCATAAAAATTCTTTAAAAAACAGAATATTAACTGCAACAACTTGATTATGAAATGTCATAATGTTCTAAATTTGCAACTGTAACGTTGCCAAGTCGCTTAATTTTAGTTTTCAATATTTTAATTAATTGTGAAATGCTACCTAAAAGAAATAAAGTAATATTTGGTATAGTGTATCTCAAATTATATCGCTTTGGCTTTTGACGGGCAATACCCCAATAAACCTTTAATGATTTTATGACCCATTGTTATTGGGCAAACCCATGAGTTCATAATGACAGGGGTGGGCTAGGTATAAATATCTCTTGAGTTTTGACCATTTATATAAATATTTCTGCTAATATTTTAGTTGCAGTGTTGAATAACTCTTTTTACTGTGCGTTTCGAAAAAGTTGTTTTACGAGAATATATATAACTATGTCGCGTCAAAATCATTTGTCATTAGATGCAAAACAGGTTGTGAAAAATGTGTATGAAACTTTAATCAGTAGGGGACTTATTAAACAAGAAGCTTTAAAAGAAACCTGTCTACTTACAAAAACTCCAATATCGTCGATAAGGGATATTATTAATAGTGAAGAATTGAACAAAAGAAAAAAGCGTAGTGATTTTTGATCTCACCGTATAGACAATAGTGATCAAGACGCTAATAAGAACGAAAATATATTTTCTTTATGAAAGCGGAGTTGTTCCTACCTTGGATAAACTGAAAAAGAAGCTAGAAGAAGACGAAACTAATATAAATATTAGCCGTGCCACCCTCCATAGAGTTGTTTGTAAAATGGGATTTAAATACCGCAAAATAGACAAAAGACAAGTAGTAATGGAATCGCACAGATTACGCACTTGGAGATTTAATTACGTTCAAGAAATTAAAAGATATAGGTTAGAAAACAGATCCATAATTTACCTTGATGAAACATGGTTCGATACACACGACACAGTATCCAAAGGATGGGTGGATTCCAGTCAAAACTGTCAGACGAAAGCACCTTTAAATAAAGGAAAACGCATTACCATAATACACGCTGGTTCAGAAGACGGATATGTCCCAAACTGCTTGCTGTTGTCTGCAAAGAATATTAAGGATTCTAGCTTGGATTATCACGAGGATACAAGCGCAGAACTTTTTAAAAACTGGTTTTAAAATTATCTTTTAAAAAATATTCTAAACAACAGTGTTATAGTCATGGATAACGCAAGCTACCACAGCCGTCTGCTACACAAAGCACCAGCTTCATCAAGTTCAAAAACTGAAATCCAGGAATATTTGTTAGAAAATGATATTTATTTTGAATTCAGTTACAAAAAAGCGCAACTTTTGGAAGTCCTATTTGCATATGCAATTAAAAAACAATATGTATGTGACAATTTGGCTGAACAGGCTGGGCATACTGTCTTACGTCTTCCTCCGTATCACTGTATGTTTAGCCCCATAGAACATTTGTGAAACCAAGTAAAATCAAAGATCAGAGCAGTAAATGTTACACCTACTTTAAGTCCCAGTGTTATAAAATTTGATAAAAAATTTAATTACTAACATACCAGTTGAGAGCTGGACAAATTTAGTACAGCACATTATAAAAATTGAGGACTCTTACATTTCTGTACAAAATAACATAAATCGTATTGTAATTAATCTCAACGATGACTCTGATAGTGAAATAGAATTAGATTTAGATAAAAATGTAATTACGTATAGATAATATAGTTATAAATTTATGTATAATTATTAAAACTTTGCATATATTTAATTTCCTAATGTAATTTTAAGATTATACCTACTTAAATAAACAATGAATTATAAATCTTTATATTATTAGAGTCCGTCCCTAATGTTCTGCACATTAATACCTGCTGATCCGCAGTTTTATTGCTGTCGGCAGGTATATTGAGTATTGCCGTCAAAAGCCAAAGCGATATACTTTGAGATACACTATACCCGTATATATTTTAGATTGTTATTCTTGCATCCTGGACGTCACAAGTTCAACCAAACGAGAAAGAAGCACAGCTGGCATCAGATTTGCTTAAATATTACATCCAGAATGTTACAAACGATAGACAAGATGCTTTTAAATACAATTTGGACTTGATAAAACTTTTTGTGGAAAATTGGAGAGAGTTTATTAAGGTTCCTTACGACACTTTATTTGCAAAGTTGAATTATGCGGTCACTGATAGAAAAGTGGAAGTTGGAATACATGTTACTTCGATTTTTTTGGTAATTAATAGTAACATTATTATATATTTTTATTTATAGGATTTATAGGGGGTTTAAATATAGAAATAAAAAATATAGTTAAAAACCGCTGAAGGTGCTTGCTGTAGTCAAAGGTAAAACGTTGGATAACACTCTGTTTTTGAACAATGCCAAATCGTGCGTGCGCAAAATTAAAATTTGCGCACACAATCGTTAGAAAGTAATTGGGTGTTAAAGCAATAATAAAAAAAGTCAAAATTGACAAATACTCTGTTATACATAGGTAAGGCAAGAATATGACCTAATTTTCGAATTTTTCGTGAAAAAAAATTATTATAATATTTTATACAGTGTGTCCCAGGATAGGTGTTACAAGAGAAAAATGGACCAAACATTTTTGAGTTTTAAAACGAAAGTTTTAGAAAACTGGCCGCATGGTCCAAAACTAATAAATACAAAATTTTACTCCAATTGGTATTATTTGAGCCCCATCTCAGTGAAGTTGGCCCAACTAATATAAATTTATATTTGTAAAGGACTCCCCAGCATTTGCATTGAAAACCAGCATCGGGAAATTCTTTAATATTGTAGTATGTTAGAGTCTAGTCCCTACCGGTAATATTTTCATAAAAATTTCGTGGAGTCACCGGTTATATTTTTGATTTAGGGATTTCCAAAGTGACGTCACTGGATGATATAAAAACACATTATCTTAAATACATTTTTTTAAACATAGATAGAATATCGAAATATGGGTTATTTAATTAAAAATACATTTATTTAAAAGATAGAAAAATAACCTTTAAAGTTTGCAGTCCCGCAAAGTATCTACAGGGTGGTCCAAATTATACCCTAGAAAAATTGTGTCAATTCAACCACATTTAAGATGGTTTAAACCATCAAATGAATGTTAAAAAACAGTTAAGGGTATTTTTTAGTGCACTTTAATCTTTTAATAAGTTTTGATAGTTTATGTGTTTGGGACATTCCTAGAGGGAACAAAAAAAGAACCTAACATAATTACATATTTTAGCTGGTTGGGCCAACTTCACTGAGACGGGGCTCGTACAAGGCGACTTAGAGCTAAAAATATAAAAAATGCTAACTGCTTAGAACAAGATTGTATAAATAAATATTGTAAAGAATTAGAATTTTATGTCAAAATTTGAAGTTTAAGATGCATCCTCTCTAGATGCATATTTGTGTTGATTCCAGCATGTAGTCGATAGCAATACGCCCAACACTCTGAAATTTTGCATATAATTATCAATAAAATATTTAGCAAATTGTTTGGTGTCAGGGTCTTCCAGAAGAAGCTTGGATAGTTCATCCTTCATTATAGTAAAAGCAGATATATCCCTTTCCTCCATAAGGCATCTAATTTGTTTATAAACAAGGACCTGCAACCAAATTATGAATTAAACCTATATGAAACTTAAAAAATTCTGCTGATCATTTTTTATAAACTGTTAAATTATATCTAACCTGTTTTTCTTTGCCATTAACTTTATTTAAATTTTTTCGCCATGCACGATCCACATGCCAACTACAGTACAATCTGCAAGAATTTATTTTTTATATAATTTATAAAATATCTTTAGGAATACATGGTAAAACCAAATAACTTATAAATGATATTAAAATACAAGATAAATCATTTCAACAATGTAAAAAAGGAATCATTATATTAATAAATTTTACTCGCCTTAATGCTGGTATTCCCATGGTTTCTATCCAAGCATTATAGAATGACTCTGCGATGTCCGTCATGAAAACAGAAGGTGTTATAACATCAGAGAATTTTCTTATTGATGAAAAAAATATTTTCAGAGTCTCTTTATCACATCGATTTGTGAACATAAATGCACAGGGAAAGCCCTGTCTCATATCATCAATAACTAGTAAGGTGATTAATTCAAAATTATACCCATTGGTACCATGTGTCCCATCTAGGCAGATGCAATCGGATCCATATTTTTTCAACAAATGACACTGTGCTGTATTCATTAAAATTAAAATAAAATCTTCTTTTTTCAGGTAATTATATTCTTCATTGAGTGTGTCTTGGGGTTTATAAAACAAAACATAGTTATTTTTTCTAGACTCATTTCAGTCACTAATGAGTCGACACTTACTGCATCACTGTAATGTCTAACAGAATTTAAGTTGAATGATTTCTCAATATTGTATAAGTCCCTTTTTGTCAGTAAATGAAGCCTATCTATATTGTTTTCTTCAAATGAATCCCGAACACTATCCAAAATAGCATCAAATGGTACTTTTGAAGCTATTTTAATAGCCAGTTTTTTCTTTCTTCTTCTCTTAGAAACAAATAGCCTATATCATTTAGGTGTCCTACGTGATTCTCTATTAATTCACAGTGATATTTTCCATTTTTGTCAGTTCTTAGTGTGAGTGATGCAGGACAAAATGCATCCATTTTGTTACTTCCCTTTAATTTTAGTGCACGGCTTCGATTTTCTAAAGGCAAATACTCCCCAGACCTATTACATTCGAACTTTGTAATATTTTTTGTTGACATTTTCTTCACAAACCTGGACTTGGTCTTATTCTCAACCGTTCTCAAGAAGTCTGTAAACTCCTCTATTCTAGAAAAAGTGGTAGTACTTTTGATCATTTTTATATCATGTATTGCTTCAAAATGAGCGATCAGTCTTTTGTAATGAACTGCAATAGTTGCAAAGAGGACACTTCTAAAAGAAAATTAATTTACGTGTTAAAAGATAAATTTAAAATATTTTATGATAAAACTAATGGTTACCTTTGAGCCCTTATCCTGATTATCAACTATGGTCAAGTCATTTTGATCGGGTACATGGTTTTTTAAATGGGCATTGAAATGATGTTTATATGAGAAATGTTTTTCACAATAATGACAAGTATAGGCATAATCTTGTTCTGTTTTGTATTTCCCAATCACCTGAACCTCTTCAGGGTGGAACTTTTGGTATGTTTTCGCAAACTCGAGATATCTGAAAAGTTTTTTAGACATCTTTCACATTTATTTACCATTTCAATGAAATGGACTTTTACTTTCCCTATTTTCACAATACAATAATCCAAAACCAAAGAGAGTTTATCAAGATTTAAAACTCAAGACTCTTATCGAAAATATTAGAAAAAATAAACAAAAACAGAACATAACCTCCGAATTGTTTAGAGAATGGACGCGCATGCGCTCTCATGTCAGGACGATTTGTGATACTTTCTAGATATCCGCTTGTTAAATTATGCACCATGTCTAAGGAAACCATTTATATCTTGCTCAGTGATACTACTATTCGGTACTAGATGGCATCCCAAAATTTTGGGCGATTTGGGCGACTTTTTATGAATGATTTTGCGACGCCGTAGTTCAAAATACTGGCAACACTGATATATATATATATATATATATATATATATATATATATATATATATATATATATATCCTTAATAGTTTAAAAAAGCAGGAACTCTGTGCGTAAATCAATTATTTGCATGACAACCTAATGCATCTACATAGACCACGGACGTATTTTCATAGGGGATGTTTTACTGCTAAGAATTTTGCACACGAAGAAATTTTGACGAGTTTTCTTAAAAAACCGATGCAGGTTACAGATTACATATGTCCTATGTTTTTACTAAGAAATTTCTTCCTGGCGCATGCAAGGGCGGGGCGGTTTAAACACCCAAACTCCTCGACCCCCTTTCCTCATACACGACCATCACATAGACTTATCTACGGCGCTTTTAAAGAATATAAAATATCAGTGACGTCTACTTTAAAACGCACCATATTTGCAATATACATGGTGTTCATTTAAAAACTTACCACTCAAGATATCTGCAAAAGAGACAATTTTGAGAAAATCGCCAAAACACAAACAAACATGTATATTTGAGGAGAAACGTTTTTCCTTAATAAAAAATTGGACAGCGGCCCTTCAACCCTTTAGCCACCAGGTCCATCACCCTAAAATTCTTAAATAAGAAGGACGGACAAGTAATACTTCAATGTAATGTTGAGTACCTTATTAGAACTCTAGAATATAAAGTTAATAGAGAATTATGGCAAGTTGCCTTATTAAGCTCGGGAATTATTAATACCGGCCTTATTTAAATAGTGCCTGTATCCATAATTTAGAGTTATTGCAAATCATGTTGACAGTACCATTAACCTAAAAATAAAAAGGGAAAAATTTTAATAGATTTTCTTTATTGTTTTGTGTTCTAAGGTTTTGTTTAACAGAATTACAGAAATACATTTGAAAAAGCAAGGTTTTAAGTTTTTATTCGCCGTTCGGTTAGACGAACAGTTCCGAAGTTAAAATAGGACCAAAATAAGGCACGACCTAATACCGACATAAATTAAGTCAGGCACTATACTTATTAAGGAAGTCCTTATCCTACCATGCATCTGCGCAAGCTCAGATGTCCAAATAAGGCCCTTAATTATTATTAGTGCCTGGCCTTATTTTACTGTGCAATAATTCTCTAATATCTTCCACCTACTACAAAATAGCGGTACCTTAAATACTATCTGAATACCCGATTTGGATGGCCATATTTCCGAAACTAATAAACTTTAGTTATGCTTTTATAATGTGGTAATTTCTTAAAGGTCTTTAAAAGATCTTTTTAATGGTGATATAATATACAAGGTTCTTCATTAAACAAGATGTACTTTTTGTCCTACCCTGCATATTATCACCATTATCACAATAAAAAGATTTTTAAATGAGCTTTAAGAAAATACCATCTTAAGCATATCTAGCTTTATTGGTTTCGGAAATATGGCCATCCAAATTTGGTATTTAGGTAATATTTAAAGTAGGTACTGCCATTTTGTAGTAGGTGAAGGTATTGAATATATATCCTAGGGTTACAAACTACTCGTCAGCAGCTTTAAAATGATGTGTAACTTGACACCCCTTCTCATTTAAGAATTTAAGGGTGGTGGCCCTGGTAGTTAGGGGTTAAAAGCGCGGCGTCCAATTTTTGTAAAAAACGTACCTCCTCAATAAATGTCTTGACGTGTTTCGGCGGTTTTCTCAAATCTGTCTCTTTTCGCAGGTAATTTGAGTGGTAAGCTTTTTAATTAAATATTGTAAGTTTTTAATGAAATATGTATACAGACAGGTCCACGCTACAACTACTCGTCAACAGCTTTAAAATAATGTGTAACTTGACACCCCTTCTCATTTAAGAATTTAAGGGTGGTGGCCCTGGTGGTTAAGGGGTTAAAAGCGCGGCGTCTAATTTTTGTAAAAACGTACCTCCTCAATAAATGTCTTGACGTGTTTCGGCAATTTTCTCAAATCTGTCTCTTTTCGCAGGTAATTTGAGTGTTAAGCTTTTAATTAAATATTGTAAGTTTTTAATGAAATATGTATACAGACAGGTCCACGCTACTAGAAACATACACTGGAAATTGATGAATTTACTACTGTCCGGTTCGATACTTACCACGTGTTTGCAATGAAGGTCATCGTAAGATAGACTAAAAACCAGTTACAAAGATACCACAAGCGTCATACAAATAAAGACGGCAATCAACTATCGCTGTCGAGCAACAAAAAGTAGAATAATTGAAAGTGAGACAGAAGTGTTGACGCTGTGGCATCTTCTAAAGTAGCGAGAACTTTATAACACTCGCAAAAACAATGCGATAAAATGGGTCGGTGAAACAGCGACGAGACCAAGATTCGACGAGCTTTCGATAGCATGTACGCATATATCCGTGTATGAAGTGGCGGCAACCGTACAAAGACGAGCATATGTTTAATGGTCAATTTTTAACACGCTTTTATTAACTTGGGTTGTAACTATCTATCTATCTATCAATCTATCAATCTGGCTGGCTATGTAACGGAATCTTTGAGCCTAATTTTAACCAACTTCCAGCTATTCGATTTCTTTGAAACTTAGCACACGTATTAAGGAAACATGACAATGCAATAATCTGCAAACAGTATCCCGTTATCTTTTTTGGATCGCCAGGAAAAAAATTCCATTATTTTATAAAAACAACACCTAGGTTGCCATCTGTTGGCAACATTTCAAACTTTGCTATTAAATGAAGAAGAAATTTTTTAGTGGGTTGCAATATATTGGCAACGGTCCAAACATTGCCTGGATTGCCATCTGTTGGCAAAATTTCAAACTTTGCTACTTAATGAAGAAGAAATTTTTTAGTGAGTTGCAATCTGTTGGAAAAATTTTAAAATTTGCCACTCTTGTTCATTAAAAATTTTTTTCGCCATTTTGTCAAGAGTAGCAGAAACTAAAAAATGAAAAATAATTAATAGTTTAAAAAAACTAAAAAACACGCTTTTATATGCAACCGAACTAAAAATTAGAAAATAATTTTTCATTAAAAAAATATTGTCATTTCATAGTAAAAAGCGTGGGGTGATAAATATATTAAATGTTATAATTATTATATTTGCAAATATCTATGATGGAAAAGTTATGAAAAAATAGTAAAATGCACCCCACGCTTTTTACTATGAAATGACAATATTTTTTTAATGAAAAATTATTTTCTAATTTTTAGTTCGGTTGCATATAAAAGCGTGTTTTTTAGTTTTTTTAAACTATTAATTATTTATTATATTTTTAGCCAATGAAATTATTCTCCAAATTGACCACGACGGGGCAGAAACTACCCCTTTGGATAATCACACCGGATCAAAGAGTGCCATAATAGAGCCCTCAACGATAATAATGATGATAATAAAGCATGCCTTTTGTTGCAGGCAAATAAATATTGGATTTTTGAAGGCAAACCTTCAACGCATATGTATACTTTTCAAACCATATTATTGACATTGGTATTTAACTAACATTCGAGAAATTTTTTTGATCTGTTTTATTTATAATGGCGGCTAAACAACATTATTTTATGTTTTTTTACATAATTTAAAGGAAATGGCCTTTTCTTAACATTTTATTGATATAAATGATGCAAATAAAAATTAAGTCAAACAAAATGTTTATTATGTATTTTTGAGAGAATAAAAATAAAATGATTGTAAAATTAGCTAGGTTAATTTCGACGATTTCGACCGAAGGTGATAAATTCAAATTTCCCGCTTAGCCGAAATACAAGACAATTTGACAGATGAGGCATTCTTGCTTTTGTTTGGCCGCTTTGTGCAATTTTTTTCTACGTGGTTCTCTAGCTTTTTAGTTCTGGTTTTAAAGAAAAGAGTTTTTAGTAGACATAATTAAGTGTATTCATTACCTAATTAGTGTGTGTTGTGTAATTAATTGGTGATGGCTAGTCAAGAAGCCGGGTTATTCAAGTAGACTGTTAGAAGCTGTAAACATTTCTGTTTAAAACCTTTTAAATTTGTAGTTACCTAAAAAAATTATATGAAATCGGGGAGTTGCCTTATTAAAAGTTTTAAAGACGTGTTAATAAAAAAAATTATATATATTTAATATTTTTTTTTGACATTTAACTCCTTTAAAATATTTCTCCCTATGTTTTGGATCTGAAATTTGAGTGTAAGTGTCCCTTAAATACTTACTATTTTAAAGTGTTTTCTTTTAATTTACTATCTTTTTTAAATTTTATTACATACTTTTTTTTTGGTTTATTGTTACGGTATAAAAATTTATATTATGTAATTTTTTTATTGATAAAGCTTTCCTGCCTTTTTTCTCATTTTTTCGATTACAGAATTCTAAATATGTTATTTAACTTTTGGGACATTCAACTTATAAAACTTGCAATACTTATTTAACGCATTTTTTTGCCAATAACTTATTAATGATGGATGCCATCATCCTTAACGCATTATTTTGGCATAACTTATTAATGATGGGTGCCATCATCCTAAACGCATTTTTTCATCATAAATTATTAATGACGGATGCCATCACATTGCAACACGTGGCCTAATAACCGCCAATTGCCCACTTTCGCGTCTTTTTAATACCTTTTTGCCAATGCCTTGCCATTAAAGAGTGTTGGCAATGCCAGTAAATTAAATGTACAACGCCGCCAAAAATGTTATATAGGTCAACAGTTTCCAGTATATGTTTCTAGTAGCGTGGACCTGTCTGTATTGTCGCAATTTATTGTAAGAATAAATTAAATACTTTCCGTATAAAACCCGCTTAAATAGTTCGTGGAAAGAACATAAACGCGCATAGTAAAAAAAATATTATTATTATTAACAAAGTAAAGTACTTTCATAAGTATTATGAGTAATGGAAAGGCCGCTTTTACAGGTTTGTTTAACATAAATTAACCTTTGGGATTAATAAAAGCTGGGTCAGTTGTACAACACGCGAAATGTATATGCAAAAATGCGGGTAAAGTGAATATTTAACTTTGGTAGGGATTTATTCGGTTTTTATGTGAGGGATAAAGTAAAATGGTGTAATTATACCTTAAGTTATGTAAAACAATGTGGATTACGTTCGCTAAATAAAACTTGATGGGTGTATACAGGCTGTTACAAGTACGATCAACTTTTCAACTAAGGCACATTGGGGTAAATTGTTGTATTTTGACGAAAGAAAATTGTAGTACCAACATGTACAGATGTTTTAGAGAAACCCGGCTGTTTTAAATAAACCGTAAAGGAACGCGGTGGCATTTTTTTATGTGAAATAAAATGTTTAGTCTAAAATATCTCAAAAATGGTTGCTCGTAGCGATGTTTATCAAATATTCCTTTTTTGTGCAAAAAATGTAAGAAAATAAAAATGATTTACTAGAATCATAATATACTAAGGCAAACAAAAGGTATGACACTTAGAACAAAAGCAAAGAACTGCAGGTGGCTCTCTCTATATTTAACTGCAAAAATATGAAAGTCTCTTGATTTATTTCTTTACAAAACTTTATCATACCAAATTTTGTAACAAAAATCCAATAATAAATAAAATATTTAAAAATAACTAATATAAAATAGAAACTTTGACACCCTGTATCTCGCTAACGATTAACTTCTTGACAAATGAAAATTGCGTTAGATCGTTATATTTTGGCGCAAGGAGTCTATGGTAGCATTTTGTACAGACCTTTTAGAGACACCATGTATACTTATTCGTTTTGATATGTCTAATACTTTAGGAGATGAAATCCAAAAAAAATCCTACCAAAAATACTTCAATAGTTATGGTTTGTCTAATATATTCGTTGTCAATCTTGTCAATTTTTTTATTTCTTTATCGATACTGACAAAACTTGGTGGGGTTGTTAGACTAATAAAAACTCATTTGAGGGTAAATATGACAGGCTATCACTACTTCCGGTTTCACTGGAAATGACTGGAACTTTTGACTTTTTAATGGGACAGCCTGTATATTTTTTGTTTTTCGGATTCTCCAGATTATTTTTAGTCGGAATCCAATATCTTTAAAACAAATTTTGGCCAAATTTGATTTTAAAATTAAATTTTAATTTTTTATCTAGACTGCCATGATCAGTATAAAATCACTCCTCATACTTAACTTACTTTCCGAAAAATACGAAATCGATTTTTATCTTTTTAAACTTTAATATTAGAGGGCTCTAAACTTAATTTTCTTAGTTTTTTTAACGTAGCTCAAAAACCAAAATAGGACCATATCACTTTCATAAAATTTCGAAATGCAGTATTTCGCTCATTTAATTTCAACCAATGTTCTGTTAATAACAAAATATCTGGCGAGTTCTGAGTTTAGAGAAAAACCGAAAGGTCATCTACTTTATTACGTACTGATTGAATATTCAGTAACAATAGTGAGACACAATATTCATTGTGAATGACTATAGAGGAGGGTTGTCTAAAAAAGAATTTATACCACCTTGTGTTTCATCTTAAGTAAAGCTTAAAGTTGTGTTAAAGCTATTCAATATCTCTGACTTGTTACCATTTGCCAGAGGAGTATTCAAGATCTCCAAAGCAACTTGCTTTAAGTTACAAAATGATTTTTTTGAAAAGAAAGTAGTTATAGCATTTTTCAAGAGATTTGATAATTTGAATAAACCTCTTTTATTTAAATAACAAGAATTCCTTATATCTTTAGATAAAAATGTGTTTTGAAGATCCTGGATGTCAATATTTATAGAAAATTGCCTTATATTATTATAATAATAACAGTAAGTTTAGAGTTCACAGTTTGTATACTAGATAAAAAGTTATTACCCGCTAAAACAATCACAAAATCCGACACTGTAAAATCTTTGATATAGCAGTTTATGTTAGAAACAACTTCTGCAAATCTTGCGTAGGGTTTACTTATGATTTAAATACCATAGTTATCGCCCAGAGTATGATGCAAGGGTTCATAAAGTCTTTTTCCATAGTCATCTGTTAGGATTAGTATTTTCGTTGGTTTCTTTTGCACATTGTTATTCATGGCTCTATTGGGGCACAGAACTTTCCGAGAACTATTTCTCACTTATTTCATTTTTTCTGCTAAGGTTAAATCATTATTCTCGGTAGCTCCAGTAGTTTTTGTCAAAGTTGACGCATCTTTAGTAATTGCACAAGAAGTAGTTTTTTCTTTAAATTAAAATAACTCCCTTTTAGACTCTTTTAGATCAATCATGTATAATTCATTATCTTTTGTAAGGTTCTCTATACTTGTCATCATATTATTTTTAATTTCATTAAGTTCACTTATTTTAATAAGTAATTTTTGGATTTCAACATTAAGTTGTTCAATCTGTTCTAAAAGATTCCCATTTTTGTCTGAAAGTTGTAGGACTTCACGATTTAAATTTAAGATTGCTGCCTTTTGTTGTTTGATAGTTTCTTTGAAGTCTTTTTTACAAGTAAGGACAGATTCCTCAAAGTCTTTTGATCCTTGTTTTAACCTCTCAATATACAAAACCCTTTCTTTGTTTTCTAGTTGCAATTTATGAATCTCGGCATTCAATTCAGCAGTTCTTCCTTTAAATTTATTCTCAAGTTGATCCAGGCGCATATCCTTCTCTCTCAACTCATTTTTAGCTTTCTCCAAATGTTCAATTACTTTCTTAATACTATCTTTACATTTACTGCAATAAAATAATAAATTTCGTTGTGTTAAGGCAATAGCATGCGCTTCTGTTGTAGTAATGTCAGCACACACCTTACAGATAACCTCTTTACAAGAATCACATGTAGCCCCAAATAATTCATCCTTGGGTCGAACCACAAAAACATATTCATTATTACACTTTGAACAGTTTAATGCAGATATCATAAAGCAGAGAAGAAACAACTATTGATTATCAATTGATAAAATTCAAAAGATCTTAAGATTAAAATACCTGGCTAAAACAATAAAGACGGGGACACACGTTTCACAGTCCTGGGATCCGTCAGGACGACTTTAATATATAATAGTAAACAAACAAAGCTGGACCACTAAAAAAGGATTATATGGTAGGAAAAAAACAGAGGAAAAGATTAGCCTATTTAATATAGTTAATATAAAAACCAAAAGAACGATAATTTAAAAATATCAGCATTTAAACATTAAAAATAAAAATAAAGATAAAGTTCGGTCCTGTACATTTGTAAATCATTAAAATGCAGAACTTCAATAAAAGTTAATATCACTCTAATAGTTGATAAGATATATTTATTCAAACTATTATCAAGTCTACTGCAACAGAGTTTTGTTAAAAAATAAATTACAATATTTCACATATGTTACTGTAGAACAATAAATTTAATATACAGTTTTACATATTAAAAACACTTATAAATACGGAGCCACTTCAATACACTTCAATCACTTTTATATTCTTCAATCTTTATATATAATATTCAATATTGTTTTTACTTTCGTTTCTGTTTTTCGTAGGGAGACACGTGCTTATCTGCTTTAGCACCGCACTGCCTTTTAATTTATTAAAAATGTTACCCATAAAATACGCAATATTAAATGAAATATTAATTAAGATGAAGTGCTCAGCAATTTGAATTACCCAATATCGACCTCTATTTTCGCTGTTTTTTGTATAAAAATCTAAAAGTAGTGGTTTGGTTAACAGCTGTTCTCCTGTTTTAAATTAAGTGACACTAATGAACAACGAGCGGCGAACGTGCCCAAAATACTTGGGAAAGACATGAAACGTGTCCCAGAAAAATTTTCCTGACACACTTATTGAAAATTGCTACTTTATATGGACAGGCCGCTCAGTCTGCTCAGTTCGTTCGGTTTAGCTAAGTCTAACGAGGATTTGTAGACTGATATCGCAAAAATTTTGTTGATTTACGGTAACAATAATTTTAGGATCATTTAATTGTTGATAGACGTATAAGGGGGAAATCCCATAATGCGGTGGTTAAAATGGTCATATCATACGAGGATTCAGGGTTATACTCCAAGAGTCCGTGAGCGGCAGACCCTCGTCATTTTGTAAAACCTGAAAGTTTGTTAGCGTAGGCTCCCAACATAAGTAGAACTAATGAGAAATTGTAAAGTTTGACTCATAGTGGCTTTGGCAGGTACTAGGTACCAAAGGTTAAATAATGAAAATATATGAATGATATATATCTTTCGTCATTTTCTAAAAGCTAAATTTTGTGTTATGTACTTGGGTACCTATAAAAAGATATTTTTTTAGTCGCCAGACAGTTTTTACAGTTCCAACCCCTTGCCAGACAAACATTTAGGGGTAACCCAATGGCCCAAGAAATTGCAATATTTCTGTTATTTAGCCAGATATGACAAAAAATCTTATATAAAAGTTGTAGGATTTCTAAATAGGAGGACTTAGAATAGCTAAATATTAAATTCTTAATATTTCAAAAACCATACATTTTTAGAATAGACATCGTTTTACAAAATTATCCTTATTTCTGATGCTTAATAGGATAAGGTAAATAAATAATAGTTTAAAAAACTAAAAAAACACGCTTTTATATGCAACCGAACTAAAAATTAAAAAATAATTTTTCATTAAAAAAAATATTGTCACTTCATAGTAAAAAGCGTGGGGTGCTTAATATATTAAATGTTATAATTATTATATTTGCCAATATCTATGAGGGAAAAGTTATGAAAAAATTGTAAAATGCACCCCACGCTTTTTACTATGAAGTGACAATATTTTTTTTTAATGAAAAATTATTTTCTAATTTTTAGTTCGGTTGCATATAAAAGCGTGTTTTTTAGTTTTTTAAACTATTATTTATTTTTCATTTTTAGTTCGATATGCATTTATGTATGTATGTATGTTGAAATGCTCCAGTTTATTCACTAAAAATTCCTTCGCCATTTTGTCAAGAGTAGCTAAACCTGAGAAAAGTTTGGAATGTTGCCAAAAGATGGCAACACAGGTGTTGTTTTCATAATATAATGGAATTTTTTTCCCTGGCGATCCAAACCAGGATAACGGGATAATGTTTGCAGATTATTGCATTGTCAAGGGTCCTTAATACGTGTGCAAAGTTTCAAAGAAATCGAATAGCTGGAAGTTGGTTAAAATTAGGCTCAAAGATTCCGTTACATAGATAGATAGATGGATAGATGGATAGATAGATAGTTACAACCCAAGTTAATAAAAGCGTGTTAAAAAGATAAGGATTTCCATTAAAAAAAAATTGAGTTTTAAGACTATTTTTGACCACTTTGTGTTTATTAATTGTGAAAATATCAATACAGTCTGCTAAAGTAGTTCTCTCTCTACAAGGAACCCAACCCCCACTTATATTAGGGGCTTTAGTTTAGAAGAAATTGATGTGTATGTAATGGCATGCCAACGTCATTTTTGACATTTTTGATATATATATATATATATATATATATATATATATATATATATATATATATATATATATATATATATATATATATATATATATATATATATATATACTTCGGTATAACCGAAAATAGTAGAGCTGACAAAATATTTTAGTTGTATGTCCCGCAGAGACTTTATAATCTTACCAAATTTTTAAAATTTTCCAAAGCGTACTTTTCCAGAAATCGATCGCGGCAGTTCCCGGTGGGACACCCTGTATATAAAAGGAATAGGTTACCTTAAAATAAGCGACTTAATGGTACTTTCGATTAAATTGAAAGTGATTTTGAACTGGTGCTACTGCAAAAACATGCTTGCTGGCTTTTTTACTTCTGATAAACTTTTAACAGCTTCTTTTTAAAAGTAGTGAAAAAAATGTTGAACAACATTTCACAAAAGATGTAAAGTGTCTATCATAAACCTAAAAATTAAGTTACTATAAAGAAAAAAAGAACAAAAACGTGTCTAAAATGTTAAAATAAAATTTTGTATTCTAAAAAGAAAACTGAAACTGAAATTTCGACAGTAAATGAACAGGCTGTGCACACAGGGGGATATGGCTGTAGTATGAACTGGGCAACTAAATAGTGTTTGCATTACTTTAAAATAGGGAAGAGAAAAGCAATAATATTTTTATTTCTTATTTTACATACAAAAATATAAAATAAACTAGAAGTTAAAATTAAAGGTAAGTATTAACTTTATGTTTTGCAACACTAGCTATATTAAACTATTTGAATAGCATGGTCATTATTGCTAAAAATGATTCTGTAATTAACTAAAATACTGTTAAATCATATGGATTACTTATATACATACAGTGCATTTCTTTAATGTCCCCCCATTTTATCTTTTAAAAGGATTAATTTTAAAAAAAATGAGACTTTGGGACATGAAATTGATGCATAAATTTTATATTTTAGAGATAAAATTGACAGATGAAAATTAAATGGAAAGGGGTTTTGAGCCACATCATTTTAAAGTTCCTAGCGAGTACTATATAATATTATATAAAGTCACTACCTTCTCCTACTAGAAAATGACGGTACTTTAAAAATTGCCTAAATACCGGATATGAATGACTATATTTCTGGAACAAATAATGTTAGATGTTTTTAATGTGGTATTTTCCTGAACCTGAAGAAGATATACTCTTTGTGCTATCCTGTATATTATCACCAGTATTACCATTAAAAAGATTTTTAAAAGAGCTGTAAAAATACCCCATTAACTACATCTCACTTAATTAGTTTTGGAAATATAGCCATCGAAATCAGGTACTTAGGTAATTTTTAAAATACCGCCATTGTGTAGTAGGTTAAGATATTGACTTTATATTCTAGGATTATTAAGTACTCGTCAGAAGCTTTAAAATGATGTGTCACAACACCCCCCTTTTAATTAAGTTTTTTCCCAAGATGCCGCAAAACCGCCATTTTTAAATGTTCATTTGGATAATGGATAACCCCGGGTCACAATAAAGACGGTGACACGTGTTTCATCCTTGTTGGGAATCATCACAGTCGTTTCTACCAGGGTATGTATTTATGTTTTTTTCTTTGTCATTAAAGAGCCTTTACGCCCTAGAATTTAAAACTTTGTTTATATATATATATATATATATATATATATATATCTATATATATATATATATATATATATATATATATATATATATATATATATATATATATATATATATATATATATATATATTAACTTAATTTTAACTTGACAACGGTGGCAGACTTGCCATCGAAACGTCGTTTTTAATTAGAATTTTTGGGGGTTTTTCTTTATTTTGTTTCAGGTGACCGGCCAGTTCATAGGGGTCAATAGGGCTGAACAGGGTCAACTCGTATACCTCGGGACCAGGACCGAAGCGGTCCCATTCCTTCCAGGCGTCTACCCAACAAAAAGACCATCCAGTCGAGATGCAGGGTGTTACGTTTCAAGAAAAAAATCCGTTTTTATCATAACTTTCCTACCACTTGCCACAAAATTTGGTACACTTTTTTGACCATTATATTACATTTTTTCTGTTACCTTTTTTTTAATTAGTGGCGTTCAAACAAGATTTGCATTGAATTTTTTGAAGAAAAAAATATTACGCTACTGCTTTTACTTCGAATTACGTCTTCGACACTGGACTTAACAAATTTAATAAAATTATAGGACTTGATGGCCTATATACTTTTGTTTATAACACTGCCAAATTTCATTCAAATCGGATAAGAAATATCTAGGATAAAAAAAAGTTTTTTTTAACTTTTACACTCTGGATCTTGAAAACAACCTATTTCCGGACCTATGTTTATATAAACTCTTTTTATAATTTTTCGGAATTAGCTTAAAAATAGGCCCCTTATTTTTTTCACTGCAATTAGGAAACACCCTGTATAATGGCCTTAAAAACACTTCAAAAGTTATATGAATATAAAGTAAAAACGCAAAATGATCCATAACTTTTATTTTTATCGACATTTTTCCTGATTACGTGGCCCAGTTTCCCGTTCTGAAGACCTCAAAGAGTTCCCAGTTGCCCTATTACCCGAAAAAGTAAGAGTAAAATACAGCACCATGCTAGCCTATTGGATAAGTATCGCAAGTATTTTTGGTTTATTTAAAAATATTAAAATATTTATATTCCCTAAATATAAAGGTGACGTTCCGTAAGTTAACCAGAATTCTTGATTTTTCTGGTTTCCGTTCCAAAACCTTCCAATTTCTAAAATCCGGTTAGATCACAAATTATCAGAATGTTAGATTATGAAACGCGGTTTCTCAAAATTTCGGTTTTAACTGTCAACCAAAACTACCGATCAAACTGCGACACGTTCCGTAAGTTAACCCAGATATTGGTTTTCTTGGTTCTGGTAAAGTTTTGAAACTAGGTTTTTAGACTTTCGGTCAACTGTCAACCGCAATTACCGATCAAAACATCTCGGTACCTTCGGTTTATTCCGAGAACGTGCTTATTGGTCGGAAAATAATTTTCCTTTGACCAATCGGTACGCGGAGCGAGAGAAAAATTACTGCTAGTATTTTTCAAGGTATAAGAAACTGACTTGACTTGACTTAGGCGTGGAATGCAATAAAACCATAAATCTTTTCGGGTTTACCGTGCAGGGCCGTACTATACCCGATGAAGAAGTTAAACCACTAAGTAAATTATTTTTTTCTTTTATTTTATTAATTATTCTTTATTTTTAATAATTTAAAGTTGGTTGGGAACTAAATAAACCAAAATTTACAGTGATACTATATTTTAACAGTAAATAGTACTTACATTATATATACATACATTATACAAATTAAATAAACAAACCAAAATTTACAGTAGGTAGTACTATAATATTTTAACAGTAAATAATACTTACATTTAAGAACAAAATAAAACACACCCATATCTTACTCTAAATCAATTTCGCTATCACTACTATCTTCCAAATTAATGATCATTCTTTTTACAGGTTCTAGACTATTTATATTCATATACATAGAGCGATAAGAATTTTCAATTTTTTTAACGTGTTCAGTACAGTTTCTCCAATTTTCAGCGGTTACACGTTCGATTTCTTTTTTATCAGTATAATTACACTAGGATTTAAAGTTGGTGTATTATTGTGCGCGCGTATATTAGACTTAAGTTGATACCATATCAACTCGATGGGGTTGAAAATGCAGTAATATGGCGGAAGCCGAATTATTTCGTGACCTGCTGCCTCTGCAATATTATCGCAAACGTATTCTTTTTGAAATTGTAACATTTTAAAACCTCTAACAATTGTTTAACATTATAACTTTCATGGAAATAAATGTCACGGTCGAACAAAAGTCTTGTATTTCCTTTTTTCTGCTGGTGGAACTTGGCACTTTATTCAACTGGCGACTATGGTAGGATGCATTATCCATCACAATACTGCTCTTTGGTGGTATATTCGGTAATAATTTGTTTTGAAACCAGTCCTCAAAAACTTCAGCAGTTGTATCGCAGTGGTAATCTAAGCTGGAATCTGAAATGTTTTTGGCTGCCAAGAATAAACAATTTGGTACCCAGCCGTTTTCTGACCCCGCATGAAGAATTGTTATTCTTTTGCCTTTATTTGACGGAGCTTTAGTGTGACAGTTTTTTGATTTATCAGTCCATCCTTTACTTGGTGTGTCATGGGTATCATACCATGTCTCATCTAGGTATATTATATCCGATCTAGCCTTACTTATTTTTTCCAGAAATTCTATTTTAAGTTGTTGTGAGCGGTGTGATTCCATTATAACTTGCCGTTTGTCTATTTTTTTAAATAAAAACCCCAGACGACGTAGAGTGCGCCACAACGTTGTAGTAGAACAACTTATGCCGCAATCATCCTCGGATAGCCTCGCTGAGAGCGATAATAATGTTGGAACTCTCTGCTCTTCGTACATCTGATAAATTTTCCGGCGGATTAGATCTTCATTGCATACATCAACAGATTTAGGTGCACCACTGTCTCTTCGCATTTTTCTAGGCTTAATAGTATTATTCACAATTTTCCACACTGTACTTTGAGGAACGCCGGTTAAAGTTAATGTTTCCTTTAATGAAAAATGTTTTTCGTGGCCTCGCTCTACTAACTTTAAATAAACACTTTTAACAATTACTTTTGCCTCGACAGGCAAACACTTTCGGCTATTGCCTGAAACGGTTTTGGCACTGGACATCTTCAAAAACACTTTCGCTCTAGACTTTAATAATAATAACTGACAATATTTCAGAAAATATATAATAGGGCATCGCCCAACTCGGCCACAAAAAGGGATTTATCAGGTATAAAGTCATCAGGTAGAGAGACCCGACCCTGTCACGGCCAATACTTTTATAGCTTTATTGCATGGCATTAGGCCGCCTCACGTCAGGTCAGTTTCTTATACCTTGAAAAATACCATACCTTTCGCTGTTTGTACGGCCATGCGGAAGAGCTATCTTTACACGTAAATACTTCAGGGTTTGTTTTTTTCTTTTTCCGTGGATTCGTTATTGCGTATTGGATCTTTTTATGTTATAATGTCGTTTTAGATACATTGTTTATGTTAAATATTTTTTTACTTTTGTGTCCGTAAATAAATAATATAAAAGTATAATCTATATAACTACTGTACGAAACTGCAAGGGGTGATTCCTTATTTCGTTTTACAGAAAAAGGGCTTATAAACATAAAAAAGCATTTATACAGATTTTAAAATATATTTACATCACAACAAGTAGGAGTATTTTTAGTTTTTTGATCGGAAAAAAATACAAAAGTACAAAAAAGTTAGTCTGTGGTGCTCACTGAGACGCCACTGTACCAAATAATTTTAATCTAGGTAGGACTAAGTAAACGTTCCAAAAACGTCCTATTACTCTAAAACCAATAAAAAAATATCAAATGTAAATAATTGGGTACATCACGAAATACTAATTTACATAAACCAAAGCGTACCAATGTCAAACCGCTATTTACCAGTCGGTAAACTTTGGTTAACTTACGGAACGTCACCCAACGTACAGTGGCTATAGGTCGAGACCAATGATCTGAAAAATAAATATGGATGATTGCAGCGAAAATTATAACCCCTACCTGGGCACTGCGCAGTCCCAGAACTGTATAATTTTTTATTTTTCGGTCGTATCGCTGATTTTATTGAAATTTAGCAAACGGGAGTGCTTAGAAGCACTGATCTCAATTTAAATTCCGTTTTTTGCTAAAACACCTTATTTTTGATTCATGAGGACTCACTTCGACTCAACCTCAAACCTGCACGAATTTTTTTTCCGCATATTTGTAATTGAAACCACAAGAAAAACGCGAAATACAAATATTAAAATTGGTAATGGACTTTTAATGGAATTAAAGATATCAAAATCTAACGTATGCCAATTTGTAATATTAAGAAGCAACTTTTTTAAGCAATCAGCTCTAGTCAATTTTTCTACTTTTTGAGATACGCCACTTCGTGATATTGTCGACGAAATTGCTTATGGCTACGTGTTATAACTTGAAAATTATTTTGATTAAACTGCCATATTTAATTTTGTGTGATTATAAATGCATCAGTCAAATGCAGACAGGGTGTCCGACTATATTTTAACCCATTTTGACCGCGAATAATTTTAGAACAAATAAAATTATCAAAATGCGGTGTTCTCTGTTTCTTTTTATAACCTTGCCATTTGGTTGTGACATTTATTTCTTACGTAAACGGCCAATTTTCGTATATAGGGCAAGTTTGTTATTTTAAATGGAACGCCATGTATATTTTTCTATAATCCTTAAATACAATTTTTCCCGTTTAAAAAAATAACCCAAACCATGACTATTTCAAAAAATAATGAATTTATTGATCTCTAAAAAATTGACTGTATGGCAATAAAGACTATTATTTAAAATAGAAAAGTTGCTACTTACTCATTATTTAGTTTTGGTTATGCAAAACTTAAATTAAACAAAAGTTAAAAAACACCAAGAATTACTCACAACGCACAAATGAAACACCAAATACCAAATAACTATACCTGATAACGGTCGACCGGAGATGGGAGATTGGATTTGGGCGGCCGACGGCGTCAATTTTACCTGGATTTTAGATCGGGAAATCCCAAATTATAAATTAAATTAGGATGAGTTTGGTCCTGTCACTGTATAGGTAAACGTTTTCAGTGTTGCAACCACTATATTTATTAAAATACTGCAAATTTTGTCAATGTTGCCAACAATATATTGGGTTTTAAATGAAAACTGTTAACTTTTATAAGAACTGCGCATGTGCAAAGGTGTACAGCAATTCTCCCAGTGTGGGGTAAAAATTTCGTGCGCAGGTCTATTGAAAATATATGGGGATCATTTTCTATTAGCAATCCTTTTAATTTTTAGATCATTGGTCGAGACTGTTAGGGGTTTTCGTTAAGCTCTGCTTGTGGTAGAGCAAGACCAAGAAGGGATTTCGAGATTTACTACAGCGCGGCAGAATAATATACCGGAGGATACCTTGTACCCGGTTAATTACTTTCATCAAATACAAGCCCTGTATATAGGGCCGATAATAAAATACAAAAATATATCCATCAGAAACTGTCGAGCGCATCAGATTAAAATAGGGTGAGTTAATGACATGCTAAACAGTGTATATTCCACTAATTTGACAATTTGAGAGTGACGTAAAGAAAACAGAGGGCTACAAAAAAAGTCGTTTTGACAGTTTCGAGCAGGGATTTTTTTGAATTTTGAAAAAATAATTAAAGGATAACGAAAAATATAATTATCTGATACGATCTGAATGATCTTTACAAGCCGAATTAATAACTTTTATATTTAAAAATCTATAGCCGCTTCCCCCACCGATGAAAATGTATACATTATATAACATTTTTTTCTTCTTATCATCTAAGCTTTGCATCCCAATCGGTCTCTTTGACTTTTGAGTAAATCTCCATTTAGCATCGTGGGCTCCCCACTATTGGTTTATTAAAGTATTTAATTAACTTAAAATTACGAGTTAATTATTTTAATCAAATTTCTTAAAATATAGGTCCGTTTTAGGATTAAACCTTAATATGTGATACAATCTAGTCACTCTTTAAAAAAGAACGAAGAAAGTGGAAAGTCGGGGCTTCTCAAAATTAACTTCATAGGGATGCATAAGTATAGAATTGCCTGTTTCTCTGTTGATTACTGCAAAAGGGAGAATTATATTAGCAAATTTTTTTAGCAGACGCCGTGAAGTATTAGACTACAACAATGAACAAGATATTATACAGTAATAAGACTTTTTAAATTAAGTCAAGAATGATAAAAATTTTATAAGACTTCGATTCCCACAGATATTCAAAGATGGATCTGCAGAACCTGACCGCTATAAAAAAATAACAAGTGATAGAAAATACGTCTTATTTGGCAAGGTGACACAATTTTCAGCGGTCTTCGGTTTTAAAAGTAACTGTAAAAATATAGTTTTCATTTGAAATAAAATACAATTTATTTCAAATTACAAGTATATTTTCTTATTTATTCTTATAAAATATAAAAATATTTTTAATAAATGACTGTAAACCTGCCAGTCGAACTTATTCCACCCTGTATTTTTATCATGACCCAATCCATATTAATTATATTTTAACACATTTCTTTTATTAATGAGAAACTATAAAGACTTCGAAATGAAAACGAAAAAAAAAAAGACAATAAAGACATCGAGACCATGCTAGTAAATTCTTTAATTCATGTTTTTCATGGCGACATGGAAAAGTAAACTTTTCCAGACTAATCGATAATCGATACAAGAAGATAATGGTTTTCGCATACCTACTTTTATGTTTATCGTTTCGTTTGATAGGTTTTTTATTTAAACAACATTAAATGTCGTTGTTGTAAAAATACACAAAGTGTTTCATTAGTTCTTGTTTTGCTGATATTTATTGCCAATACTTTTAAAGCCGCGTACAGATCTGCACACGCATACGTTGAGCGAAGACACATACACATGCGTGTGTAAATGTAGACGTCGTTTCGCAAATGACTTGAGCACGCACGTCGCCAGCCAGCCTGGTGTCGTTTTTTTCGAACGCTTCAAAGAAACATGCGTATGCGTTCGCACTCAAATTGGACAGTTTTAATCGTCTGTTGTTTAATTCGCTCGGATGTTGGCAGTTATGTTAAATGAATTGTATGCGGGCATGTGTTCGGTGCTCTTGCTGGAGCGCCGTGAGCACGCATGCATACGTAGCAATAAAAATTTCCAATGAATGATTTGAGCGCGCACGACTTATTGAGGACGAATGCGTGTATGCGGCTTAACACTTATGAAAACCTGCATCATATAACATTAGACAAGTAGTAGTCCCTTGGCCAGTAATGAAATCGAATATTCAATCGCCATACAGACAGGTCCACGCTACTAAAAACATACACTGGGAAGTGATTTATTTACCACTGTCAGCTTCAATTGATAAATATATCCCCATAACTAACCAAACGAGTTCTCAGTTTGTAATAAAAACCATTCAACAATTTTATCGCATCGTTTTGGCGAGTTTTATACCTTACGACCTTCATTGCAAATACGTGGTAAGTATCGAAGCGGACAGTAGTGAATACATCAGTTCCCAGTGTATGTTTCTAGTAGCGTGGACCTGTCTGTTTATGGAAGTGACGCTTTAACCCAGAGGGAACCGTGCCGGGCCCCGGTACAAGTAAAAGTAATGGGCCCCCTTAATTGCCAAACAAAAATGTAACCCTAAAAAATTGAAAAGTAAAAAAAGTCGTCACTTTCTCCAAACTTATATTGTTTACATTACTTTTCAAAATTACCCATAAAAAGAGTTGGGGAACAAAAAAAAGGTCTCTCCTATTCAGCCCGGGTCCCGGTAATTTGTACCGCCCTCAACGTCCTCTCGGTGGCCCTGCTGTCAATGTCAAATTTTTGGAGTCACTTTTTGTCAGACAAGTTTACCCCAATGTTTTGCATGCAATTAAACATTTTGCTAAAAATCGTAAGAGTTACTATCACAAAACCCGCCGATACCCGAAACATGTGTTTTAGTCTTATGGTTTCATAACAGTAACCCTTACCATTTTTAGCACAATGTTTAAAAATTCCATGTAAAACATTGTGGTAAACTTGCCCGACAAAAAAAGTGACGCGTTTGCCCAGTCCGACACCCGATACATTTGACATTGACAGGCTGGGCTAAAGCGCCGCTCCAATATATGGCGGTATTAATATTCGTGGTAGACTAGTCTAAAGGAACCCCCTTAAAAACGTTTTAAAAGTGTTCTTACCATGAAGTCCATTTCCTTACTGACCCAGGCACTATAACAGGTATCTAAAAACGGATTAATTACATTTTGGGCACTTAACATTGAAAAAATTAGGTAAGTAACTATGACTATTGACTTTTAATAGTACTTAGATATATTACATTACAGGTGTGGAAACTGACTTATGTCCAACGAGTGTAAGAAAGTCATTTTCACACAAGTAATGTACATCATTTTATTTCATACTGTCCAGTAAATCCACTTACCCTGTATTAATTTGGGGCCGGTAATTGCACATTACGGTACCTGGTACCGTAATTTGTTGCCTAGCAACGCTGTAATGTCATTATAAATGTCCACGTGATCATTGTTGTTATGCCTAGATTAATGTCATTTTTGGATGTCAAAATGAAATTAAATCATTAAATACTCATATATTAAACAATTTTTATCTGATATTAGGATATATATGAATTTCTACTTGTACTTAAAATATATTTTTTTACCAACTTTAGTAAATAAAAATGATTAGATTACTACAAAACAGGCTTCTTATTACATTTTTTGAAGTATTTTGTTTAACTAAAGTGGGTAATTTCTATTTTATTTAAACCTATATCTAGCGTTACCTATTTTTAGGAGCTTACTTGTAAAATATATTTTTCTACCAACTTTAGTAAATGAAAATTACCATATTACTATAAAACAGATTTATTGTTACATTTTTAAAAATATCCTGTTTTACTAAATTTGTTGTTTTCTTTTTAATTTGGACCTATCTAGGTATTAAATACCGTTTAGGAGCTACAAACTAATACAATATTTTTTTATCAATTTGACAGTGAAAAGCGAAGAATATTCATAGCTACCTATGATAATTCTCCATATCATGCTGTTACCTATGTAATTTAAGTAAAATAATTTGTAACTAACAACATGTTCTCTTAAAATCTTATAAATAATATTTATTCGTTAATTTTCATAAAGAAAGTATGAAATTAAATATCATACGATACACGTCCGTTAGGTGTTATTACAGTACTCGTTTATATTCCAAACTCAGCTCCTGTGTCGCCTCGTCCGTAAACATCCAGTACTGTAATAAGTCACCTACCGGACTTATAACGTAAAATACTATTTCCTAGGACCACAAAATATTTACCAAAACAAGAGTTTGTTTGTCTTTACAAAATATAATAAAAAATAAAACAATTGAAAATTTTGTATTACTATAGTGATATTCTGTATAAATAAGAGTTAAAAAGTATATCGGCCAGTAATGCAATAATAAAACAAATACTTTTAGTCACGCATGTTTACATGCCGGTATTCACCTTAAGCTATCTCTTTTCCCACATTGCTTATGTATATAATCATTTAGCTGATTCTGTATACATTTCCTACGACCACATGTGAAAAACGCACACTGTTTTATGCATAGAAAGTGCCTTATATCACACTAGTGTTGCAAAGTGTAATATAAAGCTGTCATATTGTAATTTAAAAATAATATATATTATTAAGAATAGTTTTGGACTTCTATTGTCGTAAGGAATGGTCTTTCATAATGTATTTAAACTTAGTAGCTTTGGGAATTATATTAGTTTACACTTAAACAAGAGGACAGAGCCATATATACTATATACTATATACTATATACTATATACTGCCAGAAACGTTGTGAGAATAAATGTAATAAAGACAAAGAAGTTTTAAACCAACGCAACGCAATACATTTTTCTTTCAGGTTGCACTTTCCATCTGAAAAATCGAACAAGGTAATTATTTTTATTTTAATACCCACTTACAACGATATCAAAAAAGATACAAAAAACTTCTTGTATTACAGTCTTATAGTTTTTTATTTATTATCTTTTAAGCATAGCAAAAGAAGCAAATAAACATCGAAAGGTAAAGAAAAATAAAAAGATAAACTTTTTTCTTGTTTTAGTGGAACACCCTAAATATTATGCCGCCATAAAACCATTAAAATGGTCTTTTAAAGAGCTTTAAGGAAAAACCACATTAAATGTATCTATCTTTAATAGCTTCGAAAATATGGCCATTTAAATGTGAAACATGACAGATATATTTGCTTTTAAACCTATGTATCAGCTGATAATTTTTAACCTTACTTTTTCTGTGGCTTGACGCAGTTCGCGAGTTGCTTAATTCTTAAGTTATTTAATTATTTTTCGTTTCTTCATTGATTCTGAGAATATTCATATTATTTTATTGTAAACTTTACCCTGTATTTTTACAATTTAAAAATAAAATAAACTTTTTGAATTACTTTGTCTGTATCTGAAAATAATGCTAAAATACAGTTTTAAGCTAGGTACCATAAGATGCACAAATTTTCGCTTTATAAAATAATAGGTCCTTTCAAAAAATAAATAAATAATTTTTCTATAAACTTCTAACTGCATAAAACTTAAAATTTCACAAGTATTTTTGTACCCACTCAAAATTTAAGCTAACCACACTATTAACCGTTTCGACTTTTAGTTAATTACTAAACCTCAAATTTCCAAAGAAACTTTGAACGTTTGTGAAGCCTTCAAAACTTTAGATTTAATGTTTTATTTTGGTTAGTTTAGAAAATATTTTATAATGTTATTAAGAGAAGTTTGCTTTGGAACGAACGTGTTAAAGGATTTTGGCAGGGAGGATTACAACTCTATATATGTGCAATTTTAGAAGCCTGGGAATAAACCCCAGAAATAGGTTATTTTCTTTATTAAATAAAACTTGCTTAATAAGTAAAATTGCACAAGGCTTTTAAAAGAAAAGTAAAGAAAATCTTATAGTATTATAATCAACTTGGTTAAAATAATAATTACCCCCAAAATTCAAATTAAAATATAAACTTTTCGGTGGCAAGTCTGAAACCGTTCTAGAACAAAATTTTCTAAAAAAATGTCAATTGAAAAATTAGGTAATATACACAGTGTTACATAATGTTTTAAAGAAAATTTAAGAGCGGGCTCTACTACTGAAAATATAAACAAAACAGTAGCGACTCGCGGGTCTAAAAACAGGTATAGTGTAGGAAGAGAAAAAAGCGCATTCACTATTTTAGCAAAATTGAAAATACTCAAATATCAAAAGTCTAAGTAAAAAGTCTTAATATCTAAACTTACCTAAATTTTATACACCAAATCAATCCTATCTTTTAATGCAGCAAATTTATCAATTATGTCTTCATAAAATGGTTGAGTTCTTATCAGTTCCTGTAAAAGCTCCTTTTGAATTAAAATATTGGCCAAAGATAAAAGTCAATTTTGGGATATAGTGTTTCTTAAAAAAGTTTTTAAATGCTTAGGACAAGAAAAACACCGTTCCACTGACACGCTTGTCGATGGTATCGTTAAAATTAGCGAAAAAAGTGTATACGCCTCGGTAAAAATGTCTTTATTTGCGCCAACTTGTTTCACTTACTGCTGCAATAAAATATTTCTATAAATTTCATCAGCAAATATTAGGTCAAGTTTATTTTTGAGCCGCTGATTTTTTGGAAATGATTCGACATATTATATCTCCAATAAATTTTGAAAAGAATCAGTGGAAAAAGTTTGGTTATACTGGCCAAACTTTGCAGTATCAGCAAGACAAAGAAATTGTAGTTTGTAAAGTACATTCATACTTATTCCGTTCTCACTTCTTGAGGTCAATAAACGACCCTTTTGTCCCCTATTGTCGGCCGGCGCTTTAGCCAGGTGTTACCTGCTATAAAATTTGAACGGAACAGGGTGGAATTTACTTTTTTTATAGGAAAAAATAGAAACACATTGATAATCACATATTTTATTATTAATAGGAACAAAAATATTATTTATAAAATATACCTAGGGATACTATAATTTATTTTTTTAAACATTGTCATCACGTGACTAACTGACGACTTTCTAATAGCGTTTTTCGACATCGCTTTCGTTTATATTGTCGTTTAATGTTTATGGAGAATGACAAAGAAAGAATATAATTTACTTGTCGTTGATCATTGCGTCAAAAAGTCACGTGATGGCAATGTTTAAAAAAATAAATTATACCTACTTAGTCATTTAAAAAAATATATAAATAAAAAGCTTTTAAAAATACAATATACAATATAAAATGAAAAGTATCTAAAAATATTACAACTTATAATTATTATTAGACAATTAAATCAGTGTCACTATCACTATCATCCCCTGACTGTATAATTAACTCTTTAACACTACTTGAAAGTGTGGTATATGATTGTTCAACTTTAATTACGTGATCTACACTGTTGCTCCAACTATTTACTGGTATTTTATCTATTTCCCTGGTGATAATGCCTAATACAAAACTATTTAAAGTCGGTGAACTGTTGTTACGTCTAACTTGCGATTTCAATTGATGCCAAATATGTTCTATAGGGTTAAAAATGCAGTGATTTGGTCTCATCACAAACATATTTTTTCTCTATATTAAAACATTTTAATACTCTACCGAAATTTATTTTTAAGGTACCTACCTACCTGTACCTATTTATCAAATTACACAAAAGGCCAAGTAGTTTTCATGATACCTTTACTTAATTAGGTAGTTAAATAACCATATTATTTATATTATTTGCTTAAAAATTCAAATTGTAATAAAAGTTACCTAGTATCCAAAATTATGTATAGAAATACTAACTACATACCTGTTTGCACATTTTTACATATTTTTAGACAATTTATATCTATCTATTAATATTTCAATTGCTTCTCAATGTAAAAGTAAAAAGTCCACTCCGGCCCTGCCTGCAGCTGGACGGAGTCTGCCGGCCGGTAGGAAGATTTATTGGAGGCAATATAATCGATGTCCTTAAGTCAGAACGGTATAAGTATGAATTTACTTTAACAATCTTTGAGTCTTACTTCCATTTTCATCAAAATATGATCTAATATTTCATAGTGCTCTGTACTGTCCTTTAATTTCTTCCTGTGAAAAATCACTGTCGCGAATAATACTCAAACGAAATAATACGTGAAAACCAACGAAACGACCAAAACCTATACTATCTTTTAAGGCTAGCGATTTACCAAGCAATACACCTAATACTCCCACCCGGAATTCTGGCCGCTGGCAAGTATAGCGTTGTCATGGCAATGGAGCGTCAAAGCGTAAACAAAACCCCGCATGAGGTGTATACTTCGGTCCGTTTTATATTTGCAATACATTCGCGGATTGCGATGTCGCGTTGCCGAAAGCGGAGGAAAGCGACTCGCGCCAGCATTTAACTTATATGCTAGATTTTTCATGCGAATTTTACAAATAAGGAATAGAAATAAGAAAAATGAATTGAATAATAGTAATATGTTTTTTAATGTTTTATTATTAATTTTTGGTGAAGTGGCATTTCACTTACTACACCTGAATAGCCGGCACTAAAACAAAGTTCATACAAACATGGGTCCGGATATGTAGTTATCTCCAGATACAGGGTATTAAACTTGTATTTCTATTAATATCCTAATTATCCCTCCTCCAATTTTCATAACATTTGGCAATGTTATTTTTACCAATTAGAGGCTAATTTTGCTCTCCCTTAATTATATTTGTTTATTTCAATGGCATCTCGAGCGGTACTTAAACGAATATTTCTGAAAAAATGCATTATCTGGCTGAGTTAGTAAAAATCTACTTAACTGCATATATATGGACAATGTACGAAACATGTTTATATTATTATCTAAAATCAACCACACATACTAAATGATGCCAATTGTCCTATGTTAAGTGTTTTTTAAATTGTTTCCATGTTTCTTGTATGGGCCAGGAAAATAAAAGTAAGTGATTTGTTTTTCTCAAACAATTAGGTAAGATACGAAAATTTAAAACATAGAAAAACTGTATTTTTATTTGCTTAATATAAATATAAAATAAAAAAATTCACATTCTGCCAAATCAATTAATCAATTAGAAACATTTATTATGTATCTATGATTAGCCATTTAAATTAAAAATCTTTAACAGGCTTACAAATAATAGGTCATATAAATATTATTATGTAGGGATATACAGGGTGGCCAAGAATATGTGGGCAATCTCTCGGATTCATATAGAACACATAAAAATAACGTGACAAGTTCATATAAAATATTTTTCTAAAGTCCCTCTTTACACAAGGAAAATAAACTTTTAATAAGGAGCGCTCGATTCCGTCTAAGCCTATGTTCGCTAAATTTTGTGACGTAATCTTTTCCGTAATTCTTTGTTTACATCCGAACTGGAGAGTTTTTGTGTTATTTTTTTGCTTCTTAGTTATTGGACTTTTATATATGTTTAGTTTTTACTGTTTATAGTTAAATTACGTAAATATTAGTACTGCAGTTACAGAGAATTTTATAACCTGTAAACAGGGGTCACTGACCTTTGGATATTTTTACAGGGAATTTACGTTTAAATCGTTATTAAGGGTAAAATACAATTTTTTTATATTTTTTTAGTGATTTTATTTTATGGGATGCAAGTATTGGTTTATTTTGTCAGATAAAAACATATTATGGCAAAAAGTTGACGTCACAAACATAACCTATATTTTCGGACAAATATAAAAAATCAAGAGCTCCTTATTAAAAAGTTTATCTTCCTTGGTCTTTACAGAAATATGGACCCTTAAAGGACGCCTTTGTATTTTTTTGTAACTTTTACAGTACTTGGTATAATTAAATAATTTTTAATATGATAAATACCATTTAGGGCTTCTTAAAATAGTATTCTTGTAAAGCATTTGCCTTTATTAGTTCGCCAGGGGCGGACTAACCCTTACACAACAGTACTAATTATTTTAACACCCTGTTTAAAAAAAATAAAAGTGGTATTTTTAAATAGCTTAAACTATTAGCTAAAAAGGTACTCCTGTCCGATATTGATAAAGTGAAGGGTTTTCGAGAAAAACAACTTTTTGGTTAAATAGGGTTGTATTTAATAATTTAGTTTAGCGGTTTAACATAGGCCTCTCTTATTTTATGCATTTTCTAGCTTTAATTAGTGAAGATTATGGGTCCCTATACAATGCAGTAACATTATTTTTAGTGTAGTAAAAATAAAAATAAAATCTTTTTTGATAGGTTTTTTTAGTACCATTTGGAACGGAATAACCTAATGTTTTTAGATGTTCCCACTAAACCAACAATTGTTTTTGTCGAAAACGTTTTCATTTATCGACGTCTATCAAAGGTACCTTTTTTAGCTACGGACTTAGGCTACCCAAAAATAATTATTTCATTTTTTATTATACAGAGTGTACTAATAATTAACACTATTGTGTAAGGGTTTGTCCGCCCCTGACTTAGTAATGAAGGCAAATGTTTTGCAAGGATATCATTTTAAAGAGTCCTTACTTGTATTTATTATATTAAAAATTGTATGATTATATCAAGTACTATAAAAGTTATTTTTAAAAATAATTTTTAGAGGCGATGCGCTCGGTAACTAATAAAAATGACAATATGCAACATCCAGTAATTGACATAATTGTGGATTAATTAATCTATTTACTTGTTTTTTAACCGGAAATCACTGCTACTTTAAAATGTTTAATGGCACCACCGGCATATTTTATCTTATTTAAATAAAATATTTAATTTTTCTTAATACAATGACACCTTATATATCATTTTTTGACACTTCTGCTGTCAATTTTTTTTTAAATTCCAATTTAAGGTGCCATGATTAGGCTAAAAGTTTATTTTAAGTCAAGTAGTCATGGAAAATGAAACTAGTCGTCTTTTCTTTTTGCGACTTCTTAGGGCAAAATCAAAGTGTGTAAAATCCTATTTATGGTCATAACTCTTTTTTTTATGGAACGAGGTTGGCTCATTAGAATATCCTATAAGATCATTTTGTTTCGAATTATTTGGTACTATATAGGCGGTATGTCGAAAGAGGTTTTTATTTGAAAAACATTTAATAAAATTATTGGTAATTTTCTAGAAACCTGCGGCAACTCCGATTTTAAGGAAATTTGGGGCGCTGATCACGAATCTGAAAAGAATTTTTTGGCGGAAACGTTTTGTTCTCGAGATATTCATCATCAAATTTCAAATTTGAACTAAGCCTATTTTCACTATATTCCCCCTTCTTTTGCACACAATTCTTGATTTAAAGCAAAAGTGTCACAAAATATTTGATTTTCACCTTTTTAAACCTCGTTTTTCTACGTTTTTACGTTATTTTGCATTAAATTGCGTGGCTTTTCTTTGATAATGCGGCAACCATACATACACATAGGGCTTCATGGCACACTGGGATTGAAATGATTCAAAGTACAGCTATGCAATTTAATGCAAAAATAATGTAAAATACGTAAAAACGGGGTTTTAAAAGGTGAAAAATCAAATATTGTGTGCCACTTTAGCTTTAAATTAAGAATTGTGTGCAAAAAGAAGGGGAAATATTGTAAAAATAGGACTAATTTAAATTTCGAGTCTGATGATGAATATCTCAAGAACAAAACGTTTCCGCCAAAAATTCTTTCAGATTCGTGATCAGCGCCCCAAAACCCCCGTATACCAAATTTCGTCTAAATCGGAGTTGCCGCAGGTTTCTAGAAAATTACCAAAATATTCTTAACCCACCATTGTGCTACATAAAATATCGATTTATAAAACCTCATGAATTTATTATGTGTAGAAAAAGTCTTTTTCGAAAACCCGCCTATGTGGTACCAAATTATTCGAATTAAAATGCTCTTTTAAGTTATGCTATGAGACACGCTTATTACATTTTAAAAAAGAAGTTATGATCATAAACAGAATTTTGCACACTTTGACTCCGCCCTAAGAAGTCGTGAAAACAAAAGACGACTAATTTCATTTTTCCATGGCTACTTGACTCAAAATAAACCGTTTTAGCATAATTTTTGACAGCAGACGTGTTAAAAAATGACATGTGAGGTGACACTTTATTCATAATGTCATATTCTATCGAAATAGGATACAATATACAGGTGGTCCATTAAACATTTTAAAGAAGCAGTCATTTCTGGTTAAACCAGAAGTAATAGAAAGCAATTGGATAGACCAGTCTGACCAATCCATTTAAATTTATGTGAAATATCGTTATATCAAATTTCATTTTTCTATCTGAAAAGGTAAAAAAGTTATAGGAAGGAACCACCTGTGAGAAACACTCGGTATAAATTTATAATAAAATGTATTAATATTGTTACAGACTTTCAAAAATGTGTTTAAAAGAGTTAGGATCATTTAATTTAGTTTGTTAATTTATTTAAATAATTTACCTTTACTTTTCCAAGTTCTTTCATCACTTTCGAAGGTTTCCGAAACCGCCCGAATTATCCATTGAGAACTTTTATGCCATCCTGTACTATGGAATTTTCGCGATATTTCTCCAAAATTCTAGATCATTCTTTACTCTTCCATATTACTATAAAAGGGCAACAGAAAACCTTCGAATGATTAGTATAGATTCGACTTTTGTACTGTAAACTTCGAGATATTGACAAGTGAATATTTTGTCGTTGTTGTAACCATAGTTACATTCCACTGTTAATAAAGGTATAAAAACGAAGACACGTGTTTTTATACGAGGTGTTACGGAACAATATTTTATCCAACAAACAAAATTACTTATCAGATTTTATCTATAAATAAAACTAATACAAAACACAAAGGGTTAAAACCATAGATAACCTACATTCAGGTTCGCAGTGGCAAGAAGCATTTTTCGGATTTTTACGACCTGGCGCAGAGTGTGAAGGAACATGCGCACTTAAAAGCCGTGGAAAAATACAATCACCGGCACCCCATACCCTTCGTCCGCGGTCTGACCGTAACGCTCATTAGCTACCGTACTTTGAACGGAAAACCAGGAGGCCGCGCCGTCAGCAAATGCTTTTCTATAATGCGGATAGTTTGTTTGAAGCCGGGTGCGTTTACCCTCAACTGGCTTGCGCACAAACCGGTTTTTCGCCCATGAAATGTAACTTTTGTTTCGCGCAGGGTATAATATTGGCAATCCATCGAGATCAGTTGTTAAAACCGGTCCTGTTGATAGCCTGTGAGCAGCTGTTGATTATTTTCTATAGCAGTCTGTAAAATCTTACTCCGCATGAGCCCGCATAGCACCCTGCGCGAAGCCCATTCAAGGGTAATTTAGATTCTCGCTGCATTCATCGATACTATTCTTTAAATCATTTATTATTATTGATAAAATAACTATTAAGTTCGCACTAGTAAAGAAGAGAAAACTTAATTTTAATATATAGAAAAAAATAAATTTTTAGTTATTTTATAAATTTTATAGATAATTGTTTGACAAAAAATGTTACTTATTGTTACTAATAATAATCAATATATTTGTGTTAATTGTTTAAAGGTGCGCATCGACGTTTTACAAAAAGTAGGCCCAACTCAGGCTTGTGGCTTGGATCCGCCCTTAGGACACCCTGTAGCTATCGATCAAAACTTACATAAGTAAGCATTTTTTATGTTGTCTCGAACATACAATAATGAAAAAATATCTTTGTTAGCTTTCAAAATAATCTCCGATTGCTACAAAAACAAGTCTAGCTTTCAAAGTAAACTTTTTTATTTAATTTCATAATATTTTCTAAGCAAACCGAAAAGCCACAAAGTGGAGGGTCCGAAAAGGAATTTTGGATCTGAAATATTGGTTTTTGTTTGTAGACATTTAGTACAAATACTGTAAAAGATTTATTAATTTATTTTTCTTATAAGAGGTTTATATTTGTCTTTATTGCGGCTGAACAATAAAAAAAAATCCGTAGCTAAAAGTTTTATATTTTGCTTTATTGCAGAATAAAAATTGTGTTTCCCATCAAAATACAATGGTATTTTTACTATCATAAATATCGCGTAAAAATAATTTATATATTTTTAGATAATTGAATAGGTTAGATGAAGAAAGGCCCAACTTTGTAAAAGTAAATTGTACAGGAGAGATAAATAACAAATTAAAAGATAGGTGGGTTAAAAAATTATATTAATATTTACGCAAGCGTAGGTAAAAACTGTTTTTTGTAAAATGATTACATCAAATAAAGTAATAAGTTTGTAAAAAATATATTTTTTCTAAATTATAGGCCCTTTTTCTTCCAACGAGTCCTTAAGGATACCATTATGTCTGCATTCTCTTGGTAATAATGGGATTGCTTAAATACTAGACTCTCTTCCGATTTTTTAGCAAGGCTTTGTAAAACCCCTAACATTAAAAAAAATAAAAATCCGGAAATATCGTGCCACGGCTTTTGTTTTTAGGTTTTTATCTGGAAATGTTTGGTCGGAAAAACGATGTCTGAGATTTTTATTGTGAATAGAACTATTTGTACCAAAGACTATGTAGCCTAAAATTTAGGGTACGGTTCCGAGGACCGCGGCAGGCAGCAAACAGCCGACGCAAGCGCCAGCGCCATTCATATTACCAGCAACGCTACTCGTTACCCCCAAGGTGAAAGCGAATTATGAATGGCTCTGGCGTTTGCGTCGGCTTGCTGCCTGCAGCGGTCCTCAGAACTGTACCTTCATTCATACATTTTTAGAGGAAAGTGACCAAATATGGAATAGTATCCCAAATATGACATACAGAAATTTCCCTTAAACAAAAATTTACACAGCAATTGGAGGGGTTTGTCTTTTTTTTTTTTTTTTTTTAATGGCCATTTGCGAGTAGAAGTGGTAAAATGCTAGTAGAGCCAGCTCTTTAGTCGCTGTAGCAACGTTTTCTTTTATCGCTTTCTCATATTTTTTAGGGTTTTAAAAAATACTACCATACTAAATTGAAGAAGGGGTCCTCTAAGTATTAATATTAAGGACTACCTTCTTCATTTTTAGTTTTTCAAAAAATCTTAATTAAAATTGATCAATGTAACTAAAAATTTTTACAAAATAAAGGACAAACATACGATGGTTAATAACTACTACAATTTTCTTTTTTTAATTTTTAATTTTTATGGAAAATATGTGTAAAAAAATGGTTTTTCATATTTGGTCACTTTTCTCTAGTATTTAAACTACTAAAAGCTATAAAGGTATTACTGGTTTTCATCTTCTTCGCCACAAAAACAGGTAAATAGTCGCAGTTAGGTTGTCATAAAATGAAATGGTTTACAAAAATTTAGTTAGCTCCGTAATATTTTTTAGCTTTGCGTACTCAACTTGAGGTTTTAAAAGGCAAAATGTCGAAAATGTTAACAGTTGATTTTTTCATCGATCGTACTAAAGATGGGTCCACATTTAATTCATTCTGAAAGCGATGTCGCCAAGTACACAAGAAATGATAAAGTAAAGAAACCCTTTTGTGAACAATGATTTATTGCAGCAAAAAATATTTAACCCGACGAGTTTCTAGTACCACGCCACGTGCCACCGGTTTTATAGTAGGACAGAGGCGAAATAGAAGAATGTTTTTTAAGTAGGTGATACGTGTTTTTGTTATTATTTATCTAAAAATATGTAATCAGGCTTTGTCCGAGGCTATGTGCATTCTAATAAGTTTGTTAACTTTATCATTTTTTGTGTACTTTGCGGTATTGCTTTCAGAATGAATTAAATGTGGACCCATCAATAACTTACTCAGCCTTTTTATACTAACTAGATGTATGGTCATATTTCAAACGTAAAATCAACATAATGGAGATATAGTCTTTTGGTTTAATTTAACCAAATAAATGATACCATAGAAAGGTTAATAGAGACAAGGTGGCCCAACTTTCCTATGACAGGAAACACCTGATATTGTGACGTCATGGGAGTCCTTTTTTAACCAATTTAACATTAAAAATATTCTCCATACAATGGTTAAAGTCTTTTTAATCCACTATTTACTCACAAATATAAACACGATTAACCCGATTTTTACAAAACAATAATGAAATAACGACATTTTTTGAAAAGGATACCCTTGACGTCACATCTATCGGCTGTCAAATGAAAAATTAGGCAACCTTGTCTCTATCAACCTTGACAATAGGGCTCAAAATTGACATGTTTCGGGTATCGGAGTGGGCTGGTTTCGTAACTGTAACCCTTACGATTTCTGGCAAAATGTTTAAAATCTGGCGTTCGCACAGTCCGACACCCGAAACATGTCAAAATTGACAGACTGGGGGAAGCGCCACATCCTTCCTTATATGGCGGTTTAAATATTCGTGGTAGACTCGTCAAAAGGCACTCCCTAAATACGTTTTAAAAGGGTTATTATCATAAAGGCACTATTAAAGTTATTAGAGAATTATTGCACAGTGAAATAAGCCCAGGCACTAATAATACCTTATTTTGACATCTGAGGTTGCGGAAACGCATGGTAGGATAAGGACTCCCTTAATAAGAATAGTGCCAGGCTTTATATATGTGGGTTTTAGGTCGTGCCTTATTTTGGTCTTAACTTCGGAACTGTTCGTGTAAACCGAACGGCTGCCGAGCACAAAATCGAAAAGTTTTTAGAAGTAAAAATACTTAAAACCTTACTTTTTCAAATGTATTTCTTTAATTGTGTAAAACAAAACTCTACAACACAAAACAATAAAGAAAAACAACTAATTTTCCCCCCTTTTTTAGGTTAATGGTACTGTCAACATGATTTGCAATAACTCACAAGCACTATTTAAATAAGGCCGGTATTATTAATACCCGAGCTTAATAAGGCAACTTGCAATAATTCTCTATTTTCCTCCACTCTTTAAATGCCGTAGTAGGTTGGATTTTAAAAATTTATAATTTTAAATACATTTTTTTATTTATTAACTATAATTTAATGAAAAATAATTCATATTTAGGTAAGAATACGTTTAAAAAAATAAATTTGATTAAAAGTTTATGCACTTGGTAGAAACAAAGCAACACAAAGTGTTTCGATTAGTGATATTATTACTGTGGTTCCGTAATATTACAAGTTAGAGTTGGGCACGGACAAAATATAAAATTCTTAAAATTATTAAAAAACTGTTTTCGCCCCTTACCTTTATTTAATCAGTAAGTAACCCAAAAATTATTAATAACATCTCGCTTATACGCTGGAAAAATAATTAATAAAAATTAAATAAAATATCAGAAAGCAAAGGTAGGTTGACATGATGTCTAAAGAAGTTTTTAAAAAATTGTTTGGAATTTTAAGTCGTTAAGCAAAATTTAAAATAAATATAAAAAAGACATTTTTTTCACTTGAATCAAAGACCTTAATTTTTTGCTTCAAAATTGGTTTGGTAACTTACTACCTTTTCATATGAGCGAAAGACGGAAATACGGGCGACGGACCAACGCTATCGAAGTGTATGGAGTCAAATGAAACCTTTTATACACAGAGAACCGGGAAAGTCGGCAAACTCAAAGGCGCTTAGAGTAACCAACCGATTTATTGATCATTGTACCTGTAAGGTGAAAAGAGGCATATTCAATTGATACCTGCGTTATGTCAAACGTTATTCGGAAACACATAGTATCAAACACTCCAAAAGAAAGCAAAACATTTACATATACACTATCGGACAAAAGTAGAGCAACACTTTGATAAAATTTACATATCCTGATTTTATAATACTAAATGTAAGATATCGCTTTTAAATACATTGTGTTTTAAAACATCAAAGTAGGCTGCTGTCATCGGCGACAACGGCGCTTTGGATGATCAAGCCAGATCATGTCATTTTGTCATAAAGTTTTAACTGTAAATAAGTAATGCGTCAAAAGTAAAGCAACATTTTAATTAATTCATCAAATGATAAGTTTTCGATGAAAGTAGAGACAAAAATAGTTTTGTAAAATTAGTTTTTTAATATTTTGAACATTTTTGTGCTGAATTAATTATGCCGAGAGGTATTCAATTTCAAAAGACTTAAAGCAGAGAGTTGTGAATGCTTTCCAGGGAAGGTAAAAAGCAAGCCCATATATCAAGACAATTTGATTTACCCAGTTACAGTGAATCTAAAATAATTTCATCCTATAATGAAAGGGGACATTTAGAGGATCTACAAAATCGACCAAGAAAAACAACAATATGGACCGACAGACGCATTAAAAAGAATTTCTCAAAATGATCCTTGGAAGTCTGCACCTAGAATTATTGCTGAAGTTCCAGGAATTATGGTTGGTCCACGGACTGTTCAGAGAGAAGGTTGGTAGGGCAAAGTTGTTTAGTAGACGCCCCGCTAAAAAGCCGCTAGTTTCAGGAAGAAATAGAGCAGCAAGACTTGCATTTGCACATCGGCATTTAAACTGGACAGTAGACGATTGGAAAAAGTTCTTTTAGTGACGAAACGCGATATAAAATTTTTAATTCCGATGGAATGAAACGTGTGCGGCGACCAATAAATAGCAGGTTTAATCCTAAGTACGTAACACCAACAGTTAAACATGGTAAAGGCAGTGTTTTTTATGGGGTTGTTTCTCATGGAAAGAGGTAGGCCCTATACACTTTATTAATGAAAATATGGATCGATTTATTTATAGGGATATAATGCAAAATGTCATGCTCCCTTATGCAGAGTGGAAAATGCCACTGCGTTTTACGTTCCAGCAGGATAACGATCCAAAACACTCTTCGCGAATTGTTTCTGAGAAAACAATGTTCGAGTTTTGGAGTGGCCGGCACAATCCCCTGACCTCAACCCAATTGAGAACTTGTGGGAAGAAGTAGAACGTCGTATTCGAACACAAATGTTTCCGAATAAACAATCGTTGATAGATAAAATCCGCCAAGTTTGGACAAATCTTCCGGAAAACATTATTCAAAATTTGAGTGCCTCAATGCCGCGACGTTGCCAGCAAGTAATAAATAATAATGGATATTCTATTAACTATTAACATAATACTTTTAGTAATTATTATAATTAAATGTGTTAAAGGTTCTTTGTTGTAATATCTAAAATAAAAAATTGTTGAATACAATTTGTTGCTCTACTTTTGTCCGATAGTGTATATTTAAAGAAAAAATCATAAAATTATAAACATAATTGCGTAAAAAGTTAAAAATATATAAATAAAAGTTGTATCGACCCTCATATACAGCGTGTCTTCGGAAGTTCTTAACAAATGGGAAACTTTTTTATTATTAATTTTACGAGAAAAAGTTATTCTTTATTAAAAGTCCTGCTTGATGAGAAAATACATTTCCACAAAAATATTTGAAGGTTGGATGTACAAGGTGGCTTAAAAATGACTTGTTTCCAAATTAAAATAAGGGTTATTTTCTAACTACGGCACCAAACTTTAAAGGGTGATTTCTTATGACATTTTATGAAGGAAAGTTCCCATAAACATATATCCGGAGTTGCTTCGTTTCTGAGATATGGGGCGTTAAATATTTTTTTAAAAGTCTGTTTGTTTTTAAATATCTTAAATACGAAGCCAGATACAAAAAATGTACTTCACTAAAAAGTTGTATTTTTAGTTGCTTTAAAGAAAAAAATATAAAAACGCCACGGCGTACAGTGGGCACAACAGCCAATATTATTGAGAGAAAAATGTACGTCACAGGCTTGTAATGCAGTTTTTAATATTCTTTTTTCTTTAAAGCAACTAAAAATACAACTTTTAGTAAGTACATTTTTTGTATCTGGCTTCGTATTTGAGATTTTAGAAACAAACAGACCTTTATAAAAATATTTAACGCCCTGTATTTCAGAAACGAAGCAACTTCTGACATATGTTTATAGGAACTTTTCTTCATAAAATAACATAAGAAATCACCATTTAAAGTTTGGTACCGTAGTTAGCAAGTTAGTTTATTTTAATTTGGAAAGAAGACATTTTGAGTCACCCTGTTCATCCAACCTTCAAATATTTTGTGAAAATTTATTTTCTCATCAAGCAGGACTTTTATGAGGAGACATTTTTTTCGTAAAATTAGTAATAAAAAGTTTCCCATTTGTTAAGAACTTCCGAAGACACGCTGTACATATGTATGTCTACTAACGAAAGTGTAGTAAAAGAATGTATGTGTGTATTTCTATAATAAAACAAATATGAGCCCTTATACAACCATTATTTGTTAAAAGATGATAAATTATTTTTATTTGTTTATTAATTATCCAAATATGTATTATTCAAGTAACTTAAAATATGTTCTTTATTTGACAATTCCAGTAAATGATAAATAATATCCTAAGACAATAATTCGCATAATCCCGATCCGAGAAAATGACTCAACAAAGGCGCGTTATAAATAGCTGGCTTCTAAATTAAATTCCTAAATCACTATTCACCCCGACTTTCTAGAAAAAAAAAAAAGATAAATAGTTTAGAATGTAAGAAAAAAATAAATTTAAATTACAATTGAAGGGCATGCCGGAACAACGTTCTAACCGCCAAAAGTTTAGTTTTAAGAAAAACGACAAAACCGCTTTATATATTAAACCCTATTTAAATAGGTTTTTATTATTTTTGTTACATAATTGCTAATAAAAAATTATAAAACCTAATTTTTAAAAGAAAATAATTGGCAATGCTTTTTTATGGTCTAAAAATATGCAGTTAGGTGAATTATTATTTTTTTCTTAAACTAAACAAGATACGAAAAAAATTAGGAGACATAAAAGAATTATTTTTATTTGGTTAATCAAAAGAAAGCACAACAATTTTAGACATATTTACATAATCAGTAGCGTACCGTTTTTATTATAAGTATTCCTTCAGCTGCCTCTCGTGACGCCACTGGACTTATTAAATGTAATTAAGTAAGTGATTAATTACCCCCTAAATGCCAATAATAATATTGACAAAATAAACCAAAATAGGGTAAAGGATAGTTGGGGTATTTAAAAAAATTGATTTTTTTTGAAATCTTAACACTTTGTATCTCAAAAGTTAAGACGTTTAGGACATATGTCCATAGGAAGTTTATTTCTTCAAATGAGTCCAAAAATCACATCCTTAAATATTAGCATGTCTTTAAGGAACACCCTATACATGTAACTTACAACGTTTTTACACGGAAACAAGTCTCGTACGATCTTGTTTTACCTTTAATGGGTCAAAGGTCTTTAATTGCGACGTGGTGACAAAAAGGTTATACACGATAAAAGAGAGTTTTGTTTTAAATTACTCTTAGGTTTTTCGAAAAATTTACTTGATTATGGATGGAGTTAATTGCCGTCTGAGGGGAGGGCATAGTCTTTCACAGCCCTCCCTTTTATCGAGCCTCTGCTTTTAACTTGACAAGGACATTAGCCCACTCTAATGAAATATGGGAGAGTTTTGGTTAGTTCTGGTTAGAACGTTGTTACACGGCTATAAAGATATGTGCAGGCCCGTAAGCAAAAAGGGTTTTTAGGGGACGGAGGCAAGAATTTAAAAGAAAAAATAACATTGACGAAAAAAAGTGAGAAGCAAAAAAAGTCCTCACCTTTTAAGAACTATAAAAAGAGTTGTCAAAGATTATACATATTACTACTTTCTTTCTTCGAATTGACCTGCAGAAAATCTGAAGAGCAATAAAAAGAGGTCCTCATTTTTCACAAAATAACAAAACCTTTACACGCATATATAGGGCCAAAAACACCTACAAAGGGCCAATATTACTGTATTTACAGCCCCGTTTCCGCCGAAATACTCTATTCACACCCCTTCTGGGAAGGGGGCGTTGCCCCTTTGCATCCCTCTCCGTACGGCTCTGGATGTGTGTAATCGCTTTGACATCTCTACACGGACAAAATTGTGAGAGATTTGCGTTTGCGACTGTCGTGTCGGTTAGAAAGTTGTTTGGACATACCCTTCAAATAAAAAAATGATATAATAAAAAATGATGTTGCTAACTTATATTAACACAAAAAATATCCTAAATAATTTCAAAGATATTTTGCTTATCAGCTTCTTTTTGGCGACTTAAAATTGCACTTAAAACTAGCACCAGTTTCTATTATAATTATATAAAAATTTACATTCATTAAAATTTAAGAAAGTCAGCAACTTAAAAAAAACAAAATTAACATTTTTAAAATAAGTCTGCCCTGAAACTTGTGATAATAATTTTTTGGTTTCAAACGATTTTAAAATTAAACTGTGCGTGTCTAAAGTCGAGACTCCCTCAAGGTTAGTTTATATTTATAAGGTTGCGACATATCCTCAACTTTTGAAAGACTATGCCCCCCAGACGGCGATTAGCTCCACCAAGAAGGCAATTAGCCCTTGCAACATGAATTCCCTTAAATCAAGTTAATTTTTCGAAAAACCTAAGAGTAATTTAAAACCAAACTCTCTTTATCTTGTATGTTTTTTTAATATCCTTTTTTTTCACCACGTCACAATTAAAGACCTTTGACCCATTAAAGGTAAAACTAGGTCGTACGAGACTTGTTTCCACGTAAAAACGTTGTAAGTGACATGTATAGGGTGCTCCTTAAAGACATGCTAATATTTAGGGATGTGATTTTTGGACTCATTTGAAGAATCTTTTACCCAATTTTGTTTTACATTGGCAATATTTAAAATGGCATTAGGGGGTAATTAATCACTAACTTAATTACATTTAGTAAATCCAGTGGCGTCACGAGAGGCAGCTGAAGGAATATTTATAACAAAAAAACGGTACGCTACTGATTGTGTAAGTGTGTCTAAAATTTTTGTGCTTTCTTTAGATTAAGCAAATAAAATTACTGCTTTTATGTCTTCTAATTTTTTCCGTATCTTGTTAAGTTTAGGAGAAAAAAAAATTCACCTAAGTGCATATTTTTAGACCATCAAAAAAACATAGCCCGATTATTTTCTTTTAAAGTTATGTTTTATAATTATTTATTAGCAATTATGCAACAAAAATAAAAATACCAATTTAAATAGGGTTTAATATATAAAGCGTTTTTGTCGTTTTTCTAACTAAACTTATGGCGGTTAGAACGTTGTTCCGGCATGCCCTTCAATTGTAATTTAAATTTATTTTTTTCTTACATTCTAAACTATTTATCTTTTGTTTTTCTAGAAATTCGGGGTGAATAGTGATTTAGGAATTTAATTTAGAAGCCAGCTATTTATGACGCGCCTTTGTTGAGTCATTTTCTCGGATCGGAATTATGCGAATTAGTGTCTTAAGATATTATTTATTATTTACTGGAATTGTCAAATAAAGAACATATTTACTGTGCTAAGTTTTGATAATGTTATTTGTATTTTTGCCCCAAAAACAAAATAGTAACCCATATTTAGTTACTTTCATGTATTTAATTAAAAGGCATTGATGCAGCAAGCAAACTGAACCAACATTTTTTGCACCTTTTATCAGAGCAATATTATCAAAGTAAATTATGCATAATCAAAAATATTCATGTAATTAGAAATATCATATCAGATATTTTTAGCTGTTCTCGAAAAAGCTAAAAACGTAAAAGCTAATATACTAGAAAAACGCGGCTTTATCACATATCTATTAAACAATAAAACTAACTGATGTGTGGTAGCTTAATAAAAGCTTTGCTAATCGCAGTTTAACAATTTTTATCATTAAACTAAACACTTTTTATTTACTTTTGGGTGCCGAGCTCTAGTAAACTAAACCCCTTTTTATCTCAGTCATTTTATCACTTTTGTAAGTAATTTACATAAAGTTTCAGTTAAATATTGGTGTACTTGTCATGTGGTAAAATAAGGTGGGTAAAGTAATTTTTTGCATATTTTTACTCCAGGATTTTTTAAACACATTTTTAATAAAAGTGTTTAACCAACAAATACTTTTTCTTATACAGGGTGTTTACGAAATGCTGAAAATTTAAGGGCAGATTCTACCATTAAAAAATATGATAAAAAGTTCGTATATACATGGGTTCGCAAATTTCTCGTTCTATAGAAAGTTGTAAAAAACAGTCTTTTTTAATATCCTAAATGGCCCTTACCCAGTTTTGTTTTAAATAATCAGTGTTATTTCTGGCATTAGGAGAGTAATTATTCACTAACTTAGTTACATTTAATAAGTCCAGTGGCGTCTCGAGCGGCAACTGAAGAATTTTTTAACAAAAAAAAACAGTACACCACTGACTGTGTAAATGTGTGTAAAATTTTGTGCTTTCTTTAGATACGGCAAATAAATGTGAACCTTTTATGTCTCTTATTATTATTTTTTTCTTCGATTGGTTAAAGAGAAAAAAAATACCCTTAATTGGATATTTTTACACCACAAAAAAATAATTGCGAAAATGTGATCTTTTAAAAATTAGGTTTAATATATATTTTTTACCAATTATGTAACAACAACAACAAATACATATTTAAACATCCAATCCAACAATTTTTACTAAAAGAAGTGTTCGAAATTTTTAGTTTTTTAAAAAGTTTATCACTCTTTATCTTGAGAACAAAAAGTTTGCTAACCCATCTTTATATAAACTTTTCTTTATCTTTTCTGACGTAGAATCTGCCCTTAAATTGACACATTCTATAACACCCTGTATACGCCTAGAGTATATTTGCAGCGATTCCCTATAAAAAAAAATATTTTTTAACCTGTATTTTTCCATCCCGGGTGATGCTTCCCCGAGCGGAACGTAGGAAATCTCATGTAAATTTTAAGGGGGTTAATTATTGGCCCCCTTTACATTTTACAGAAAAAAATAGAATAACTCACTATGACTATATTAGCCGAAAAACATTGGTACATGTAAATTGCCTAATAATTTTGTAGGGCTAATCGCAGTCTTGGGGGCTAAGCCCCCTTGCCCCCTAATTGCGCGCCTGATTGTAATCGTTTTCGAAAATAATGTTTTGATTTCTTGAAGTTTACATAAATACTGTCAAATTATATCGAAAAGTATTATTTATTAAAAAACTTCGCACAGCACGTATGATTATTTAGGTACTATGTTTTAAAAAACTAAACGGCATACAAAAAGGCTTATCTTTTGTTTTTTCATCGTATCTTATGTTAAAAAGTCAATTTGAGCATAAAATATTTATTAATTACACTTTAAAAATCAAATCCAAAAACTTCATAAGGTGATCCATTTAGACAACTTTTTATTTAAATATTTTTTCCATGGGCTTTAGTTTTGGGAAATTTTTACCGTTTTCGTATTTTTGAAACGGCCTGTCTGTTATAGAATTAAAATAAACAAAGAAAAAGTTTTTAATAACATAAATTAAAAAGCTCGTAGCGTAACATAAGTTTTTGTTAATAGACTTGTTTTTAAAAGTTCATTTTTCGAAATAGTATGATTTTAATGGGAAGCAACCCCATTTAGAAGAATATCTACCTTTTTCACTTACAACCCAATAATGTTTTGTCAAAAACCCATCGATATATCCTATTCTAAAATCGTAAATTTAATAATCTTATGGATACTACCATTTATCGGGGATTTTATTTTTATTAAATTTTGCGTATATCCTCACTCTAACTGATCGGGCCGACTGCTCGTCAGCAACTGCTATCAATTTCTGATGGTAATCGTATTAGCAAAGCGACATCGTACTACTTTCGCCTTCTGTTGGTCAGGGTAGGTACTAAAAAATTTTAGGGTACGCTGAAATCTCACTTGTGGGGTTCTATGGATTGGTATTCTTTGTCTCAACCACAATTATTTCTTTCTACCACCACTTTTCCTCTAATAAGCTGCTGCTCAGTTTTTCGGACATTTTTGGTAAAATCCAAATTTCCAAATTATTACACTTTAAAAAACAGGGTTTTCGCTTTGCAGAGAAACACTTTTTAAAAAGGACTGGTATTCTAATTATCAAAAAAGTTTTCGTGTTTTTATTGTACAGTGTGAAAAGTGAGTTTTTTTAAACAAAAAATGTGCCTAAAATCAAATTCTACAAAACATATTTTTGGTGATTGTTTAGTAGTCCATTTTATTTAAAACTTTAACCATTACCGCTTCGTATAAAAGTTGTGACCAATCATACTTCGTTACGGATCTTTCTCAATTAATCTAAAAAGTTGCTGTTTTTATTTTTTTAAAATATTGAAGTTTATGTTTTTTTTATTAAAATAATAGAAGATTTTCTAAAATGTTAATCAGACCACACGTTATTTTGTTAAATGTGGGAGCGAGTACTATTATAAAGAAATATGAGATCACAAATCTTTTAACTTCTAAGCGTCTATGGCAGATTTATCTGTTTACATGATTTTACTCCAAATTACATTGAGACCAATATAAAAATTAAATTAATCAAGTTAATTTAGAACGCAACGAAATTACCGATATAAAAATATCGATAAAACAGACAAGTATTCTAGAACAAAAATAAAATCTGCGTATACAGGATGTCTCTATAACAGGTACGAAAAATGTGTTTCCATAAATTCCTCAGGCTAAAATATGACGATCTAACCTAGTAACCTACCTTAGTCTTAAAGTGAAGATTTCGAATATACACAGGGTGTTAAAAGTTTTAGTTTTTCAATGATTTGGTTAAAAATAGGTGTTTTTTTACAATATTCGGCTAGGAAGGTACGATAGAAAATTGAAATTTGCTTTCAGCTTTATTTTAAAAATCTAGAGAGTGCGTGCGGTTTCTTGCAGAAATAAAAACAAACTAATTGTTTTAGGCCACCCTGTATTTAAGTTGCAAATAAGAGTTCCTATTTCTTAACATGTTTTACCAAAAAGTATTTGTTGTAAAAGTTGATTAGTGCAGTCATTTTCCAGATATTTAGATTTAAAAAAACACTGTACTTTCTGTACAGACTGTCCACGGATGGAGTTAACAAGAGGACAAATGGACCAAAAATTTCATTTTTCGAAAAAAGTCATTCTTCATAAAAACATTTTGCTTGTAAAAAAAAAATAGGATTTACAGAAGAGAAAATGTTGATTTTATATACAGGGTTCGCAAAAACTTAGAAAACATGATTTTTCTCCAAGAGTAAACTACCTGTATTTTTCATTTTTAGCAAAGTGTCATTAAAACATTTTATTTAGAATAATGTTTGTAATTGATAAAAACAATAATACAAAATTTTATTGAAATCCATTATTTGGCGAAAACTGGCGGTTACAGTTAAAAATAAAGCCAAGCTGAGCTTTTAGCACCCTAAAGGTGCTCGCCCACTTAGGCGACGCGTCGCGACGAGTCAAAATTGCTCCGGACAAGTTTACATGTATTTAAAAAATGGAATCTCGCCAATATAGACCGTTATTGGCGGGGTTTCATTTAATTACATGTAAAGCAACTCGGCGAATTTTTCTTGACGCGACGCTTCGTCTAAGTGGGCGAGCACCTTAAATCTCCGACATCATTCCCTTTTGGTCCAATGTAAGTTGAGTAAGAGGATCATATTTTCACCTCAAGTAGCGTATCTTTTAAAAACACCCTTTATATTTTGACAAAAGAAATACATTTTAGTGCTGAATGTTTTATAAACCAAGCCCATGTTTTTGAATAAAAATACCGAGGCATAATAATTTTGATGTTAAAACTTTAATCTCTTTTAAATCCGACATCATACATATCTATCAAGCCATTTCAAGTTAAATATTGCTTCATGTACTCAAATATTAACAGTTTAAATAGCTTTTTGGTTTAGCGGTTTTCGGTAAGTGTTTAGTTTTAGACTTGTACAGTGTTAGGGTCAGAACTTTCAGAAGTATTTAGTTATAAGCTTTTACGAGTTACAGACTTGCTTCGAATATAGGAGATTTTTCATATGAATAAAAAGTATTTTTTAATTTTGGTGCCTACTTGATCGGGTACCTAACTAGTCCAGGCGAAATACCTAATTCCAAAAAAATATCCTTACAGCAAACTATTAGTATACTTTTGTTAAATGTATCATAACGATGTAAGAAAAACCGGACCAAATTAATCGGTTAGGGGATGAAGGGAGTGATATTTAAAGTTCAAAATGGGTTTTTTGCAATTTCAAGCTAAACAAGAAATCTTATTAAAAAAGTTTAAGTTAAAATTTGTCGGCAATTAAAAACCTACAGTTTATGTCAAAACCATTTTTACCCTAACCTCAAAATTTTTGGAGGAAAGTTCAAAAAACTGTTTTTTCGGTTTTTAATTTCTATGTTCTACAAAAACGGTTGAATTATGCTGAAGTTTTGAAGAAAATATACTTTATAATGTTCTAAATGTGCTGTATTTTTATTAATAATTATCAAGCCGTTATTATGAAAGTTGACATCAAAATAAATCAACAGCCATTTTTATTTTATTTATTTTTTTGTTTCATCGAAAACGGTTCGCTACGAGCTCTATTTTTTTTTTTTGTCAACTTCAAATAAATACAATTGAAAAATTATCAATTAAAAATAAAATACATAAAATATTGACATTTTGAATTATACTCGTACATTGTGTTACTTTTGTCGGAAAATTATTATTATTTATTAAAATTGTAAATTTGAAGAATTTTTTAATATTTTAAAAAGTTTTAAAACATTTTTAAATGTGAAAGTTAGATTACAGGTAAAAAGTCATTCTTTATAAAAACGTTTACTTCTTTATTAGCAAAAGTGTTGTGAATTGCCCTATAATGTACAGGGTGATTCAAAATTATAAATATTTTAATTAAGTGCCAATATCTCTGGAAACAATCGACTTTTTACCAAGGTCATTGACTTGTTTAATCCTCACTTTTAATATTATAGTTGACTTATATTTTTCCTAACAAATATTTACTTATTTTTAGGTCCCCGACTATCCGACAAAGATGAAGTTTCCAATTTTGTTTCTGCTCTCTTTTACTACTCTTTACTCCTCTGCAACCGCCCAAGAGTCCAATGATTTTCTCGTTCGGCTAGTATTTAACATATCCGAAACCCGAGTTCCAAACTACGTAGTTCGAATAATCTACGATAGACCATTGGGAGGAGTAGAAGTTTCTACACAAAACGTATTTGACCTTTTTCGTGTTAATGACATCTCACTTAATACAACATTGGAGGTTCTTCGAGTGCTCAATATCTCTTCAGACGCTGTGTTTAGCATAAATGGTTTAAAACAAACATTGGAAGCTTTGAACTGGAGTTTTACAAGTTTCTACAACAATCTTACCTTAAACCTTGGTTTAACTGGGATGCCCTTAAGAAATGCCTTGGTGGCTCTGGATATCGAAGTTAATGATTTTCTAGCTGGTATTGCGTCTACAATACCAGATCCTTGGACAGAATTCATCAAAGGAAATTTTTCACAGGAACATATAGAGAGTGCTACTAGAGCGGCTGGTATTTCACCAGATATTCTTTTTAATGGTGTACTAAAACTTATTACAGATGACCTAGTTACTTGGAAACTTCAACGTCTAGTAGAGTTATTCCGAAACCATTCTATTGACCAACCCGAAGCTGTTATAATATGGAACACTTTAAACGTCACTTTGGAAGATGTGTATAATGTACCGGTATTAAGAGATATTTTAAGTAATTTGAGAGACAGGATAAACAATCAAAGCACTCTTGGAGTGATAACAAGTCAGCTGAATATTCATGTTAATAGAAGAGCATATGATATCTTTGGGGTGGAAAAAGAGTTAGTTGATATATTTGCCGAAACTTTAGTAACAAGAAGAATGTTATTAGTTACTGGAATAAATGAAACTCTTTTACCATATGTTGTCCAGCTGAGTCACAGTACCTCGGGTGACAATGTTACTGCAATTCCAATAGCTTATGTTGATAACAACCTCACAAACTGCACATATGTTACGGCACAAAATGATATTGCTCAATCACTCGATGTGGAACAAGCTGTATTTAGTAACTTTACTTTTTGGTTCCACGAAATATTACAAACAATGTGGTTGTAGGTAGCGCCTTGGTTTGTAATAATTCAGTGTATGGCCTGGCAAGAGAAGCTGTTGGTGAGTCTGTAGTTTTTGATTCTTTTGCTGATTTTAATGCTGTTAATCCACCAACACCTCCGCCACATAGCAGCTCCAATATTCTTCGAGTTACTGGGTATTTAAATGTTTTTATTTTAATGTATGTTGTATCCAAGCTTTTGGACTGTAATCTAAAAAAATACATCTTGTGTTTTAGTTATTTACAAGGGCGCAATATGGGTGGCGCTCCAAGCTCCCCACAAAATTATTAACCATTTTAAATAAATCAGTGTTTTTTTCAAACATACTCTGTAAACAGGGGCTTAAGCCCTCCCAAAAAACCAGAGGCTAGTTGCGCCACTGGTTATTCACTTACTTCTATGTTAGGCCTATGGAGAACTAGAAAAAAAGTTTTGATATTTTGAAACTTTTAGAAAATTATGTTATGAGGTACTGAGGTTTAAATCTTTTTTTTAATGAAGTCGTGTGCAATTATGAAATAATCCGCTTTTGTTTTTATTATTTTGGTAATGTCTTTAATAATTTTTATAGAGCAACTCTAGCAGTGCAGCATCTTGCAACATGTTTAAGAACTGAATTTTCCAACAAATTTTTTCCTATTTTCCAGTGGCGTAGCTCGTAGTGCCACTGCTATTTTTTGAGGTTGTAATTTTATTTCTAGTTCTAGTTCTCCATAGTTAATTTACAAGGTAATTTAGTTATTCTAATTAGGCACCACTGTAATAAATATTTTATTTACTTATGCTTTTTCAGTATTATTGGGTGTTATGTACTTTGTATGAAATTATTATTATATGAAATAGAGCCTTAAAATTTAAAACTACAACGTTGTACTTTTATAAGCTAGTTAAAATATATGTACAAGTTCAGCCAAATTAAAAAGTTTTTGGGCATCCGTAGAAAGAAGACAATTTACCGAAGTGTAGCACAACACGTAAAGATTAGACAAAGAATGCCTGCATTTAAACATTGTGACGCATCGGTCCCACTTTGTTGTTGCTTTAATTACCTATGAACCTTTTGATTAGGCTAAACGTGTATGTAAAATTTTGTTATGCGTATTATTGGAAATTATGTTGGACAGTAAAAGTAATAATAGTATAATTTTATCTTCTTTTGAGCTAATCTAAGAAGGTTTGATATCAACGCTTTAATGCGCGTTAACCAAATGCGAATTTGAATAAAACGCATGTGTAAACGCTTCTAAACCGTTTTAAAATTAGTTATTCGCAATAAATTAAAAACTATATTAGTAATGCAATAACAAAGCAAACACTATTATACATCCAATCTGAAATGTTTACATGCCGGCATTCGCGTTAGACCGTCTTTTTTCCCCGCATTGCCTGTTTTCATTTCTGACTAGGTGATTCTGTATATCAAAACAATTAATTAATAATTTATTCAAATTCAATTACAATAATTAAATTAAGGCATTTAGCACAGAAACAGCAACAAATTTTTACCAAAAGAAATCGGTGTTTACCACTGCGTTTAGGCGCTTTTAGTCCAGCTACACATGAGACGTACAAACCACGTACGCCTTACGCCTGAAGTCCCATTACACATGAGACTTACCAACGCCATACGCCCTACGCCTAACAAAAGTTTTGCATTGAAAGTAATGAAACCTAACGCTTTGTCCTAGAGGAGACATCAGCGCATTCAGCATGAGCCCACTTTAAACAACCTTGGGGTATGGAATTATTTTGATGTTAACGAACACGTTGAACATAGTATGTCATTTTACCCAAAAAAGACAATCTAGCATATACGTTTCTTAGGGGTATAAATATACCCATATATCTATAATGATTATACTTATAAATAAACAGCCAAAATATTATGCTTCAATCTTCAATAAAATAATAACAAAATTTGTAATAAAACTTCGCAAAAATACACAGAAATTCTAAATTGAATTTTGCGGTTGATGAATTTCTTAATGTCGTGCAAAAAAATAAACAAGGGGCGTCCTCCTGTACGGTAATTTAAATACCAACTGCAGTGATCATAATAGCTTTGTTCCAGCAGAATGTTGGCAACATGTTCGCAACAATCGCAAAACGCAGAAATTAGGTTTGTTCCAGCAGGTTGTCAGAAATGTTTGCAACCGTTCGGATCATGCGCACGTCAAATTTGTCTATCCAGCAGTGCCATGTTTATGACATTATACAATAGTTTGTTGTTCCAGCAGTAGTTTTAAGATGTTGGAAACATGTTGGAAACTGTTTGAAAAGTTTGCAAACTTTCTTCAAACATTACTGACAAATTTTAACATAACCTTTCGTGTATTGACGTATAAGCAGTATGCACGCCTTGCTTATTTTTCGTTCCAGCAGAAACCTGTGGCCAACATTTCTGCCTAATGTTTGTAACAATTCCTGCATTTTAATGACTGTTGCTAACATGTTTCCAACATTCTGCTGGAACAAAACTATTGTTACAAACATTAGTCAGAAAAGTTGGCAACAGTTTTCTGCTGGAACGAAAAATAAACAAAACGTGCATACTGCTTATACGTCAATACAAGAAAGGTATATGTTAAAAATTGTCAGTAATGTTTGAAGAAAGTTTGCAAACTTTTCAAACAGTTTCCAACATGCGTCCAACATCTTAAAACTACTGCTGGAACAACAAACAATTGTATAATGTTACAAACATGGCACTGCTGGAACGACAAATTTGATTTGCGCAGAATCCGAACGGTTGCAAACATTTCTGACAGCCTGCTGCAACATACCTAATATATGTTCCAACACGTTTAGGAGGTTGCTACTAAAGCGGAAAATTTAAAAAATTATGCAGCATGTCATTTTATCCCAATATGTAATTTTAGTCTAGTTTCCCTAATTTATGTCAAAGGTATCACCATGGGTAATACAGTAGAATTTTAGGTAGTTATCCCAAAGTCGATAAATAATAAAAGTTGAAAAATAACACCCAAATATGACGTTAAAATATGTACTTAGTATTTTTACAACCTTTCATTTTTAATCTGCCACCTAAGTTTATAAATATGTACATAATATGATATCACCATGTTAAAATATTTATAGTATTATAAAACTATTTTAGAAATAGTAGGTAGAAACAAGATTTGGTATTTTTTTTGAAAAAACCTAAATAAAACCTTAAGTCCCGTTACACATGAAACGTACGAACACTACGCCATACAAGAAGTTTTGTATTGACAGTAATGTAACCTAAAGGGGCCCACAGACGATCAATATTATTTCGCAAAATATTGTACAATTATATTGCTAGTCGTCACCAAACAGTGCAATATATTTGCGCAATGACTATATTTAATATATTGCCCAATAACTTGTTTTGTTTTGTAACTACTGGTTAAATGTTTGAAAAAGAAAAAACATCTTTATTTCTTTTTTATTGCTTTTGAACACATATTTGTTTAATTGTTTTTGGAGAACAAATACTCTTTTGTATTTAAAAACTGAAATAACGGGCAATATTATTGTACAATATGAAATGTTGCGCAATAATATTGATCGTGTGTGGGCCGCTCAAAAGGGTACCTGCATGTGAAAGGTTACATTACTTTCAATGTATCAGGAGTAGGGCGTAGGGTAGCCCATGTGTAACGGGACTAAGATGGTTTAGTCAATCACATTGTTTTTAATTTACCTAAATTTTAATATCTGTCAGTCCAATCTAGTTTGTTTTAATAAATATTACATTAAATATGTTATAATTGTGTCTCATTTTTAAAAATTATTGTTTAGCATTAATTTATATTAATTACTAAAGTACAATGACTCTTACTTACATAAAATTAAAAAATATGTATCCTAATATATATTTTTTTTAAGGTGCATTATAGAGAATTAGAGAATTATTGCAAGTGGCCTTATTAAGCTCGAGAATTATTAATACCGGCCTTATTTAAATAGTGCTTGTATCCATAATTTAGAGTTATTGCAAATCATGTTGACAGTACCATTAACCTAAAAAAAGGGGGAAAATTTTAGTAGTTTTTCTTTATTGTTTTGTGTTGTAAGGTTTTTATAACACAATTACGGAAATACATTAAAAAAGCAAGGTTTTAAGTAATTTTACTTCTAAAAACTTAGTACCGTGAGTACCGGGTTATAGGATGTTTAACCCATTTTTTTACCCTGTTCCGTCAACCTTATCCAAGCACTGAAACATGCAGTTGTGCATTTTTACAGCACCTTTTAGACAACGCGGCAGTGCCACCACGGACGTTATTTAAAATAACTACTACCTAGAATTGGCAGAATACTACACAGAACCTTTGCCGTTTTCATCTGTGAGGTGACGAGCTACTAAAAATCCGTGGAGGGAACCGAGATTCGAACCCGGATCGCTGCGGTGAGAGGCTGATACGTTAGCCCCTACACCATGCTCGCCACAAGTATTTTTACTTCTAAAAACTTTTCGATTTTGTGATCGGTAGCCGCTCTGTTGGACGAACAGTTCCGAAGTTAAAATAAAGCCAAAATAAGGCACGATCTAAAACCGACATAAATAAAGCCGGGCACTATACTTATTAAGGGAGTCCTTGTCCTACCATGCATCTGCGCAAGCTCAGATGTCAAAATAAGGCCGGTATTATTAGTGCTTGGCCTTATTTCACTTTGTAATAATTCTCTAATACTGCCTGTTAAGCTAACTCGCCCTCAAGAAGTTCGGGTTAATATTAGGTTTGTTCCAGCAGGCTCTCAGAAATGTTTGCAACCATTTCGGATTTTGCACACGTCAAATTTGTAGTTCCAGCAGTGCAATGTTTGTAATTTTATACAATTGTTTGTTGTTCCAGCAGTAGTTTTAAGATGTTGGAAACTGTTTGAAAAGTTTGCAAACTTTCTTCAAACATTACTGACAAATTTTTAACATAACCTTTCTTGTATGCACGTATAAGCAGTATGCACGCCTTGTTTATTTTTCGTTCCAGCAGAAAACTGTTGCCAACATTTCTGACTATGTTTGTAACAATTTCTAAGTTTACGATTGTTGCTAACATGTTTCCAACATTCTGCTGGAACAAACCTTCTGTTGCACAAGCGCTTCCAACAACAAAGACACTGGTCTTTTGGTTAGTTCTTTGGTTAGTTTTTGGCTATTACTTTTTTCTCGACAAAATTTAGAAATAGAACTAACCAAAACTAACCAGAACTTTTTATGGAGCCGGGTTAGCTCTACAGGAAATATCATTTTAATTTATTATTAAATTTTATTTAATTTTTAATTAATTTAATTGGCCATTTTCTGGTATTCTTATTTATAATAAGGTATGATTTTTCTAAAATTTAAGGGTAGTATATAATTTTACCCCAACTTTTCATGACCACCAAAAAGCATTTTTTATAAGCTTTCCAAAGAGGTGCCATACATATAAGGGGTAATGGCATTTAAGATTTATAAGTGATTGGGGGTGCAGCTTAAAGCGTTAATAGATGTTTTTAAAAAATACGTCATTTATATTCCCCAGGTTTTAGAGAAACGGTATTTTTTTATTTTTAGATATTTGCCCTTCTTTAGAAAATATAGCCATTATAAGTTTGAAAAACGCACCCTGTATACCTTCTTAAACAATAATAGGGATCTCTTAGTTCTTTGTAAAGTAATGGAAAAATTAATTAATTCACAAATTCTTAAGTACTTAGAAAAACACAAAATTTTGCATGACAGGCAGTATGGATTTCGCCACAAAAGATCTACAGCAGATCTTCTTTCCTTCGTATCACACTGTTGGAATAAGTCTCTTGAGTTTCTAGGTGAGTCCCAGATCGTTGCTCTTGATATATCCAAAGCTTTTGACCAGGTCAAAAAGACGACCTTTGTCGTCCACAACTAATTCCATTCATAGTCTCGCCGACGATAGTACCCTTCACTCCAGTTTTCAGGTTCCTAAACCCATCACTAAACCTGACTTGGAAAACAAACGCTGAGCGATGCAGATATCTCTTTCGCAGGATCTTAATTTAATATTCGATTGGGGCGCCAAAAATCTCGTCCATTTTAATGCATCCAAAACACAATCATGTTCCTTGTCGCGAAAAGAGTCATCAAATACTCATCCTCTACTTATGAGCGGCCAAGTTTTACAGAGCAAAGACACCTTCAATCTTGTGGGCGTCACGTTTGAAAGTAACCTTAACTGGTATAAACACTTTGTATCAATAGCCACGGCCGGCAGCTTCAAAAAGATTAGATTTCTCTTTCGAGTCAAAAAGTATTTTTCCGCTTCTAATTTATACACTTTATATGTGTCCCAAATCCGACCTCCCTTGGAATATTGTTCTCATATCTGGGGCATGGCGTCCCCCACAACCCTAAGCATTCTTGATTCTATTCAAAGAAGAGCTATTCGTCTTATTAATGATCCTTCACTTACAGAAAGGCTTCCCTCTCTTGCCCATCGTCGGGCTGTGGGGGATTTATCGCTTTTTTATAGGTACTTTCATGGCTTCTGCTCTGAAGAATTATCCACTATAGTTCCTCCACTCACGTTTCCCAACAGAGAAACTCGTGGTTCCGCGCGTATGCATCCCTATACGGTCCAACTGGACAGGCCCCGAACTTCTCACTTTGTTCGTTCTTTTATCCCATTGAGTTTCTAGATTGTGGAACCTGCTGCCCGCGGAGGTCATGTGTTAACAAACTTCCTCTTACCTTGCTTAAAACACCCACGGTACGTTAGTATTTAGGCCTTCGGCCTTCGTAAATTGTCCAAAAGTAAAAAAAAATACGTATTTAAAATATGGTCAAATAATAAACATAACTTACATTTTAAGGTTAAATTGTACACATTAAAAAAGAACATCTAAAGACCAAAATAAATTAGCAGGGTTTTACCGTCTTTGGAATATTTTGGGTAAATTTATAGGCTTACGCTTGAAGTCAGGGGTAAAACTCATAAAAAGTTTAAAATATGAGTCCTAAATTATTTCAGAAATTAGACAATTTTATTTCTTCCAAAAATTAAATTTGTAGCTTATTGTATATACGTTCAGCCATAACGAAAGGTTTATGAGCAATGCACGGAAAGGAAATAGTCTAATGTGTTTAGCATAATAACAAGTAGAGATAAGACAAAGAATGCCGGCGTGTAAACATGGTGACGCATCGGCTCCGCTTTCTTGTTGTTTTAGTTTCCTTTAAACCTTTTGATTTAGATGAACGTTTATACAGGCTATGTTAAAAGTCCCAGAAAGTCCAAAATTTCCCTTTCTTTTTTTTTATCTTTGGACAAACCACGAAGGCTAAAAGCCTAAATACTAACAAACCGTGGGTGTCTTAAGCGAGGTAAGAGGGAGTTTGTTGACACGGGACTTAAATACTTGAAGATTTGGGGGCGGGAAGGAAAGACCTCCGCGGGCAGCAGGTTCCACAATCTAGAAACTCAATGGGATAAAAGAACGAACAAAGTGAGAAGTTCGGGGCCTGTCCAGTTGGACCGTATAGGGATGCATACGCGCGGAACCACGAGTTTCTCTGTTGGGAACCGTGAGTGGAGGAACTATACTGGATAATTCTTCAGAGCAGAAGCCATGAAAGTACCTATAAAAGCGATAAATCCCCCACAGCCCGACGATGGGCAAGAGAGGGAAGCCTTTCTGTAAGTGAAGGATCATTAATAAGACGAATAGCTCTTCTTTGAATAGAATCAAGAATGCTTAGGGTTGTGGGGGACGCCATGCCCCAGATATGAGAACAATATTCCAAGGGAGGTCGGATTTGGGACACATATAAAGTGTATAAATTAGAAGCGGAAAAATACTTTTTGACTCGAAAGAGAAATCTAATCTTTTTGAAGCTGCCGGCCGTGGCTATTGATACAAAGTGTTTATACCAGTTAAGGTTACTTTCAAACGTGACGCCCACAAGATTGAAGGTGTCTTTGCTCTGTAAAACTTGGCCGCTCATAAGTAGAGGATGAGTATTTGATGACTCTTTTCGCGACAAGGAACATGATTGTGTTTTGGATGCATTAAAATGGACGAGATTTTTGGCGCCCCAATCCAATATTAAATTAAGATCCTGCGAAAGAGATATCTGCATCGCTCAGCGTTTGTTTTCCAAGTCAGGTTTAGTGATGGGTTTAGGAACCTGAAAACTGGAGTGAAGGGTACTATCGTCGGCGAGACTATGAATGGAATTAGTTGTGGACGACAAAAGGTCGTCTTTTTGACCTGGTCAAAAGCTTTGGATATATCAAGAGCAACGATCTGGGACTCACCTAGAAACTCAAGAGACTTATTCCAACAGTGTGATACGAAGGAAAGAAGATCTGCTGTAGATCTTTTGTGGCGAAATCCATACTGCCTGTCATGCAAAATTTTGTGTTTTTCTAAGTACTTAAGAATTTGTGAATTAATTAATTTTTCCATTACTTTACAAAGAACTAAGAGATCCCTATTATTGTTTAAGAAGGTATACAGGGTGCGTTTTTCAAACTTATAATGGCTATATTTTCTAAAGAAGGGCAAATATCTAAAAATAAAAAAATACCGTTTCTGTAAAACCTGGGGAATATAAATGACGTATTTTTTAAAAACATCTATTAACGCTTTAAGCTGCACCCCCAATCACTTATAAATCTTAAATGCCATTACCCCTTATATGTATGGCACCTCTTTGGAAAGCTTATAAAAATGCTTTTTGGTGGTCATGAAAAGTTGGGGTAAAATTATATACTACCCTTAAATTTTAGAAAAATCATACCTTATTATAAATAAGAATACCAGAAAATGGCCAATTAAATTAATTAAAAATTAAATAAAATTTAATAATAAATTAAAATGATATTTCCTGTAGAGCTAACCCGGCTCCATAAAAAGTTCTGGTTAGTTTTGGTTAGTTCTATTTCTAAATTTTGTCGAGAAAAAAGTAATAGCCAAAAACTAACCAAAGAACTAACCAAAAGACCAGTGTCTTTGTTGTTGGAAGCGCTTGTGCAACAGAAGGTTTGTTCCAGCAGAATGTTGGAAACATGTTAGCAACAATCGTAAACTTAGAAATTGTTACAAACATAGTCAGAAATGTTGGCAACAGTTTTCTGCTGGAACGAAAAATAAACAAGGCGTGCATACTGCTTATAGGTGCATACAAGAAAGGTTATGTTAAAAATTTGTCAGTAATGTTTGAAGAAAGTTTGCAAACTTTTCAAACAGTTTCCAACATCTTAAAACTACTGCTGGAACAACAAACAATTGTATAAAATTACAAACATTGCACTGCTGGAACTACAAATTTGACGTGTGCAAAATCCGAAATGGTTGCAAACATTTCTGAGAGCCTGCTGGAACAAACCTAATATTAACCCGAACTTCTTGAGGGCGAGTTAGCTTAACAGGGAGTATTAGAGAATTATTACAAAGTGAAATAAGGCCAAGCACTAATAATACCGGCCTTATTTTGACATCTGAGCTTGCGCAGATGCATGGTAGGACAAGGACTCCCTTAATAAGTATAGTGCCCGGCTTTATTTATGTCGGTTTTAGATCGTGCCTTAGGAGTGCCGAAGGCCTAAATACTAACGTACCGTGGGTGTTTTAAGCAAGGTAAGAGGAAGTTTGTTACCACATGACCTAAAAACTTGAAGATTTGGGGGAGAAGGAAGACCTCCACTGGCAGCAGGTTTCGCATTCTAAAAACTCTAGGGATAAAAGAACGAAAGTGGGAAGTTCGGAGCCTGTTCAGTTGGACCGTATAGGGATGCATACGCGTGGCACCACGAGTCTCTCTGTTGGGAGTTGCAAGTGGAGGGACCATACTGGTTATTATTGTTGGATATTATACACTTGCGGAAAAAATTAAAGGATAGAGAAAAAACTTTCCAACCTAACCCCCTATATGGATCGGATAACTTCTTCATTCAGCTTTGATTTCTTTTTTTCAAAAGTTCGATACGAGCACTTCTCGCTGAGATATTAAACTTTGAACAAAAATAGACCTGTTTGTTTTTAACCATCAATATCTCAGCAACCGCTGACGGCACAAAAAAATTAAGGGGGTTTTAAAATCTTAAATAAATACTCTGCAATAATCGGCCATGGTTTCTGAACAAAAAAATGTTTTTTATTTTTTACGTTAATTTCAAAAATCAATAAAAATATGACTTTTTGTGGCTTTTGGTATAATCAGGCGCTAAATTAAAAATACCGAGAAAACCAATAATGTTAAATGTGCGTTTTACAGTTGAATATGCCTTAAAAAACTTTACAAAGTTTCAATTTAAGCCGTTTTTTGTTTTATTCGATCAAATTTGAGAAACATTGGATCACATTTGATTAATGATCATAATGTTGAACCCAATGCAACAAAAAAATTTAAAGTTTTTATGCATTTTTATTGATAAAGGGCTTTAAATTTATAAGTAAAAAATTCCAAAAAAAATTAAAAAATGAAAAAAAAAAATTTGGAGCCATTCAAAAAATTTAAAAAAAATCCAAAATGTTTCAAAACTTTATTTTTATTTTTGCCCCTAAATTTAAAGACTTTTATCAATAAAAATGCAAAAAAAATTTGTAGCATTGGGTTAAATATTATGATCATTTAAAATCAAAATGGTGATCCTTTAATTCTTTCTCAAAAATTCAATCGAATGAAACAAAAAAACGGCTTGATGGATTGAATTCAAACTTTGTGGACTCCTCCACCCGTGACGTCATTACGAGGAATCTTGGGCGACGCCTATTTTAGGTACTGCGCATGCGCGTCATATTTAGGAATCTTGCGCAACGCGTTATTTTGGGCGTGGTCAATCTGTCAAACGTCATCTGTCATCTGTCAAATGTCATCTGTCAAATGTCATCTGTCACCTGTCATATGTCAAAATCTCTGACGTCATATTTAGGAATCTTGCGCAACGCGTTATTTAGGGCGTGGTCAATCTGTCAAACGTCATCTGTCATCTGTCAAATGTCATCTGTCACCTGTCATATGTCAAAATCTCTGACGTCATATTTAGGAATCTTGCGCAACGCGTTATTTAGGGCGTGGTCAATCTGTCAAACGTCATCTGTCAAATGTCAACTGTCACCTGTCATCTGTCAAATGTCATCTGTCACCTGTCATATGTCAAATCTCTTACGTCATATTTAGGAATCTTGCGCAACTCCATATTTAGGGCGCGGTCAATCTGTCAAAAGTCATCTGTCACCTGTCAAAAATCACGTAACTTAGAAAATGGCCGCCATGCGTAGGATACTTGCGCAAAAAGACCCTCAAATTTATACGGATAAGCCTACGGTGCCGGGCCCCACGTTTAGGACTCGGGGCTCTACGTCTAAGGCTCCGGGGCCCCACGCTTTAGCCGAGGACCCACTGGTTCTTGGACATGCCATTTAAACACATGCAAATTTTGTAGTCAAACATGGACAAAGAAGTAACCTATGGACAATTAAGTATATATTGGACAAAATCTCATAGCGTTTATATGGGAATTTTGTTAAAGATAATTGGCTAAGTCTGATATGGACAGGGGAAATTTCGGCAAGAAAACAATATATTTATTTTAACGTACATTATTTATTCTACTAATTCTTAAATTACAAGAGACTAATAAGTCTTACAATTGATTCTCTTTGTAATTCAGCTTTTTTATTTAGTCCTAACTCTAACAGTTGTTTAATTAATCGTTGCTTTTCAATTTGTTTTTCTTTGTACATTTTCTTGATCGAAAGTCCTTTTTCTGTTTTGTAAAATTCTCTTCGTTTTTCATTAGCTTGTTGCCTTTTTCTAACGCCTTCATCGCCTCTGGCACAACGGCAAGTGGATTTTTCATGAAGTTCGTAGGGTGATGTGTATTTTGAAATATCTGAAACTCCATTTGAAGCAATTATTGATATTTCATCTCGAACAGCGCCACATTGTTTTCCTCGTGAATGTAACCAATCTTCGTTAAAACATTTTCTAGAGTAATGAGCATGAGGAGTTCCTTGTAAACCATCGAGATCTCGTCTTAGAGGTTTCTGACCATCTGCACAAGCAATGTATCGTAGTACGCCGATTGCATGATCCAAACACAAAATTTTCTTAAATGTTGTTTTGGAATGAAGTCTTTTTCCAAGTCTTTGTAGTCGTTTTTTCAATGCTAAGACTGTTTTTCCATTCGTAAAGTGAATTAAGGCATGAATATGCTCATGCGCGGTACTTCCATCATCAGCTACAAGATGACATCGACACAATGAATACCATTTTAGATCAGGCAAACCTATCATTAAACCAAAATCAACTTCGTTTAGTAGTAAATGATACCATTCTTGATTGCATTGCTCGTAATCCTCGGCAACTTTACTTGGAGACAAAGGATTTACTTCGTTGATGTTTAGGAGTGTGTAGAAATCTGTATTAGATACAACAGACATTTTAGGATAGATTTAATGATTTTTAAGCTAAGCACAATGTTTCACTTTGAATGTCTACGACAGACTGACCAAGTCTCTCTGGACTTATCTAATATATGTATTTACAATTATGACGCCTGCGCAAAAGTCTAAACATGAACAGGTAATTAAATATGAACAGCAAAATAAACAGCTGAACAGCCCTGTATTTTCAAATACGGCACCGTTTTTAAAATACGGCACCGTTTTTAAAAATACGGCACCGTTTTTTAAAATACGGCACCGTTTTTAAAATACGGCACCGTTTTTAAAATACGGCACCGTTTTAAAATACGGCACCGTTTTTTTAAAATACGGCAACCGTTTTTCTAAAATACGGCACCGTTTTCCTAAAATACGGCACCGTTTTTAAAATAAATCCACTTGCCGGTGTGCCTGGAGGCGATGAAGGCGTTAGAAAAAGGCAACAAGCTAATGAAAACGAAGAGAATTTTACAAAACAGAAAAAGGACTTTCCATCAGGAAAATGTACAAAGAAAAACAAATTGAAAAGCAACGATTAATTAAACAACTGTTAGAGTTAGGACTAAATAAAAAGCTGAATTACAAAGAGAATCAATTGTAAGACTTATTAGTCTCTTGTAATTTAAGAATTAGTAGAATAAATAATGTACGTTAAAATAAATATATTGTTTTCTTGCCGAAATTTCCCCTGTCCATATCAGACTTAGTCCATTATCTTTAACAAAATTCCCATATAAACGCTATGAGATTTTTGTCCAATATATACTTAATTGTCCATAGGTTACTTCTTTGTCCATGTTTGACTACAAAATCTTTACATGTGTTTAAATGGCATGTCAGCGACTTTTCTGCAGGTAATATTTAATATATTTATTGTCCCACGTTACGCATTATTTATTCTGCTAATTCTTAAATTACAAGTGACTAACAAGTCTAACAATTGATTCTCTTTGTAATCCAGCTTCTTTATTTAGTCCTAACTCTAACAGTTGTTTAATTAATCGTTGCTTTTCAATTTGTTTTTCTTTGTACATTTTCCTGATGAAGTCCTTTTCTGTTTTGTAGAATTCTCTTCGTTTTTCATTAGCTTGTTGCCTTTTTTCTAACGCCTTCATCGCCTCTGGCAACGGCAAGTGGATTTTCATGAAGTTCGTAGGGTGACGTGTATTTTTGAAATATCTGAAACTCCATTTGAAAGCAATTATTGATATTTACCCGAACAGCGCCACATTACTCGTGATCGTGGTTCAACTCGCCAAGATTTTCTAGAAAATATAATATGAGGTTTCTCGTGCTGATCGATCTGGCCCAGAGTAGTTTCGACCATTCGCACAGTGGTACGCCGATGCCGTACGATCAAACACGTTTCTTGAATGTTGTTTGAATGAAAAGTTTTTTTCCTCAGTTCTGTATCATAAGATCGTTTATTCGTAAAGTGGACGCGCTGTTATATTACGCGTACTTCATCGTCGTAGCCGTCGATTTACCATCGAATAATGGCACGTCCAAATCATCCTGTTTAGTAGTAACGATGCTGATTGCATTGCCGTAATCTCGCCGGCAACTTACTTGAGACGTGATTACATTGCCGATGCTCTGTAGCGTGTAGAACAGTATTAGATAACGTATTTTTGTGGAGGATTTGGACGGATTTTTACGTGGAACAGCACAGCTCTCACTTGAATTATCAGATCGAAAGCCTCTGGACTATCTGATGAGAGATTTGCACCATGACGCCCGGCAAAAGTCTAAAGATGAACAGGTAATTAAATATGAACAGCAAAATAAACAGCTGAACAGCCCTGAGCCTTTGGAAAATACAGCCCCAGCATTTTCAAATACGGCACCGTTATAAAATATACACTTGCGAAGAGGAAACGTTTCTTTTTAAAATATGGTATCGTTTATGGCATCGTTTTTGAAGTGATAGTGACCTGTTTCTTTGTATGATATATCGCGCTTTACGATGGTACCGTTTCAGGTTATACAACTGCGCCTTTCTTGGGATAACGATACCTGTTTTTAATTCTTTGCAACATTAAATACGGTTCGCTTGCTTCCGTTGTAATACGAATATGCCGAGGAAATATCAATTCTTCTGTGAATATATGCATGAATTCAGTTTATCGATGAAGAGCCGAGTAAGAACACCCTTCTTGTTGACTTGTGTTTAAAGTTTTACCCGTTGAAACACACCTAACCCAAAATTCCATAAGAGGGTGGTATTTTTCAACAGATCATAATTAAACGCGTTAAAAACACAATCAACCTAAATTCACATGAGGCGGTTTTTTCAACATATTCAGTACTCCTGCACGCTTAAGCGCGTGGAGGCTGGGTGCACTCTAACATATCCGTCATCAAGACACAGTGACCTTTAGAATTTTAAAAATCAAAAGCCGGTATTTGAAAAACAGTGCCGTATTTTTAAAAAACGAGTTGCCGCATGTTAAAACAACGGTGCCGTATTTAACCATCAAGAAACGGTGCCGTATTTTAGAAGCTTGGTGCCGTATTTTAAAACGGTGCCGTATTTTAAAAAATCTGTGGCATCGTATTTGTAATAATACGGCGCCGTATTTGAAAATACAGGGCTGTATTTTTCAAAATACAGGGGCTGTTCAGCTGTTTATTTTGCTGTTCATATTTAATTACCTGTTCATGTTTAGACTTTTGCGCAGGCGTCATAATTGTAAATACATATATTAGATAAGTCCAGAGAGACTTGGTCAGTCTGTCGTAGACATTCAAAGTGAAACATTGTGCTTAGCTTAAAAATCATTAAATCTATCCTAAAATGTCTGTTGTATCTAATACAGATTTCTACACACTCCTAAACATCAACGAAGTAAATCCTTTGTCTCAAGTAAAGTTGCCGAGGATTACGAGCAATGCAATCAAGAATGGTATCATTTACTACTAAACGAAGTTGATTTTGGTTTAATGATAGGTTTGCCTGATCTAAAATGGTATTCATTGTGTCGATGTCATCTTGTAGCTGATGATGGAAGTACCGCGCATGAGCATATTCATGCCTTAATTCACTTTACGAATGGAAAAACAGTCTTAGCATTGAAAAAACGACTACAAAGACTTGGAAAAGACTTCATTCCAAAACAACATTTAAGAAAATTTTGTGTTTGGATCATGCAATCGGCGTACTACGATACATTGCTTGTGCAGATGGTCAGAAACCTCTAAGACGAGATCTCGATGGTTTACAAGGAACTCCTCATGCTCATTACTCTAGAAAATGTTTTAACGAAGATTGGTTACATTCACGAGGAAAACAATGTGGCGCTGTTCGAGATGAAATATCAATAATTGCTTCAAATGGAGTTTCAGATATTTCAAAATACACATCACCCTACGAACTTCATGAAAAATCCACTTGCCGTTGTGCCAGAGGCGATGAAGGCGTTAGAAAAAGGCAACAAGCTAATGAAAAACGAAGAGAATTTTACAAAACAGAAAAAGGACTTTCCATCAAGAAAATGTACAAAGAAAAACAAATTGAAAAGCAACGATTAATTAAACAACTGTTAGAGTTAGGACTAAATAAAAAAGCTGAATTACAAAGAGAATCAATTGTAAGACTTATTAGTCTCTTGTAATTTAAGAATTAGTAGAATAAATAATGTACGTTAAAATAAATATATTGTTTTCTTGCCGAAATTTCCCCTGTCCATATCAGACTTAGCCCATTATCTTTAACAAAATTCCCATATAAACGCTATGAGATTTTGTCCAATATATACTTAATTGTCCATAGGTTACTTCTTTGTCCATGTTTGACTACAAAATTTGCATGTGTTTAAATGGCATGTCCAAGATCCTATGTATTATTAGAAGTATATGACGTATGAAGCTAGCTTACAATCGTGGGTCCCCTGGCTTAAACGTGAAGCCCATGAGCCCTAGGCATGGGGCCGAGAGGCTTATCCGCATAAATTTAGGTTATGTTATTTCAATCAACGCCTTATTTCTCGGTTATATTGACATTATTTTTTTGCGCATGCGTACTACCTTATCTCATACACGTAAGCACGTGGTTCGCGAAATATGACAGGTGACGGCTGACAGACGCCATTTTCTAAGACACGTGATATTTGACAGGTGACAGATGCCTTTTGACAGATTGACCAAGCCTAAATATGGAGTTGCGCAAGATTCCTAAATATGACGTCAAGAGATTTTGACATATGACAGGTGACAGATGACATTTGACAGATGACAGAGATTGACCACGTCCTAAATAACGCGTTGCGCAAGATTCCTAAATTTTAAATGACGTCAGAGATTTTGACATATGACAGGTGACAGATGACATTTGACAGATGACAGATGACGTTTGACAGATTGACCACGCCCTAAATAACGCGTTGCGCAAGATTCCTAAATATGACACGCATGCGCAGTACCTAAAATAGGCGTCGCCCAAGATTCCGAGTAAAGGGCTATGGGCAAGAGCCAGGAGCCTGGGCGAGAGCCAGGAGCCTGGGCGAGTGCCACCTGAAGTTAGCGCCAGATTCTGGCATTCACCCCTGGCATTTCGCCCAGCTGTGATTCTTCTTCTTCGGACAAGGTAACGGAATCTTAACATTACTAGTTTTCCTGATATTTTTGGTTTGGCGCCTGATTATACCAAAAGCCACAAAGAGTCAATTTTTTATTGATTTTTGAAATTACCGTAAAAATAAAAAACATTTTTTTGTTCAAAAACCATGGCTGAATATTATAGAGTATTTATTTGAGATTTTAAAACCCTTCCTAATTTTTTTGTGCTCTTCAGCGGTTGCTGAGATATTGATGGTTAAAGACAAAAAGGTAATTCTTTTGTTCAAAGTTTAATATGTCAGCGAGAAGTGGTCGTATCGAACTTTTGAAAAGAAAAAAATTAAAGCTAAATGAACCAGTTATCCGATCCATATAAGTGGTTAAGTTGGGATTTTATTTTCCAAGTTTTTAAACCAAAAAAAAAAAAAACAAATGAACCGCAAAAATTTCAAAAAAAAAAAAAAAAAATCGGTGTTCATTAGGATTTCGCTGTAGACGTTGCTTTTTTCACTGTAGGATCTTAAAACTAGAAACTTTAGGCTTTAAACCGTTTTTTTTTAATTTCTGTACTATAACTTTTAAGTGAAATATAGCCACTTAAAAAGTAAAAAAATTGAAGTTTATTTGTATCCTTTAATTTTTTCCGCTAGTGTATATTATTTTTATAGCTAATTTATTTGGTAAGATTTCCAGATATTTAAGGAAGGACCGCTTCGCTCTAGTTCCAAGGGTATAGAATTTTGCAGGTGTTAAATACCGACATACCAAGTTTCATTTTTCTATCTTTAAAAGAAAAAAAAGTTATAGAGGGAGCCACCTGTGAGAAACATCCGTTATACATGACGTTAATATAAATTCACCTTTTTTATTTTTAAAATCTATAGTTAGTGTATATTTATCGCCATATTAAGCGAAACCAAATAAAATTTTAAAAGGCAGCACTTTATAGTAAACGATAATTTAAAATTCGTAAGTAGCGTGACTACTAAATTTTGCATTTACAAATATTTTAAAAACATTATAAATTACCATGTTTAAAGTCCTGTCTCTTATCACATTTAATTTACAACTCACGTTTTCAAAGTCGGTGCCCTGATAACTCCAAAACTACTGCACCGATCCTTTTGAAATTTTAAACACTATTTCTGTACATCATTTACGAGGTAACGCTGTCGAGGTTTTTTAAGCGCATTGGTTTAGGGGGGTAGAAGGTATTCAATTCACAACTCACGTTTTCAAAGTCGGTTGCCCCTGATAACTCCAAAACTACTGCACCGATCCTTTTGAAATTTTAAACACTATTTCTGTACATCATTTACGAGGTAACGCTGTCGAGTTTTTTTTCATAATTTTGATTTTGCAATAACAAATTAGCCGATTTTTTCCACAAAATTGTGTTTTTCACTTCAAAGTGTTCGAAAAAATGAAAAAAATTTGGAAAAAAAAAACTCGACAGCGTTACCTGGGAAAACTATTATCTAACGAATGAACTTTGATTTTTGATTTCGGATGATCCAGCACCAAGTTATGAGGGCACCGCAATTCAACTTTTTTCGAGACACGTCGAACAATTGCTGCCATTGCCGTATTTTTTAATATTTTTTGTAAAAATTTGATGAAACATTCTTCGAATGTCATACTTTAATGTACCATTGGTTGAGTAAATAAATTTTAACTGTGTCGTCAGAAAAAAAATCACGAAAACATGGCTTTTTGTACGATTTGTGTTTTTAAGACATTTATTGTCTTTAAAAGCGGATATGTTTATTGTTTATATTTCCAGAGAAAATACTTTTACTACATACATTCTATAATTGAAAATAGGGACCAAATAAAAAGAAATATAAAAGTATGTATTTGGGATTGCTCTTGTTATTTAGGCAGTGGCGGCGCCCAAGATCGTTTAATAGGTAAGGTTGCCTCGTAAGCCTTGCAACATGGCGGACCATACGTCACATATGTATTTTGCTCATTATTTAATGAAGTTTTTAACAGTGTAGTTTGTGTTTTTTGTCAATATTAAAGGAATAGTTTTAATTACTGTTAATTCCAGTTGTTACCGTAACTTCTTTATTTCCTATTAATAAATTATTTAACAATGATTATTCTAGCTGATTTTTATATCGCGCTCTTTCGCCCTCATAGCATTATCCGTCTAGACATCCTTGTTTGCTATGTTGTCGCCAATAAGGAACCAGCAGTGCGGTACATATGTGACGTAATGAGGCAACCTCACCTAGTTAAACGATCTTGGGCGGCGCCAGCTTTTTTTTAAATTTGGGCGACAGCCGGCAGAAAAATTTGGATGTTGGGCAGGAAACTGTGTGCAATCAGGGGCGCAATTAGAGTGGCTTTGCCCCCCTTCCAAAATTGATGTACATTTAAAATATAGTTTTTCGATATACATCTGGGTGTTTATAAAAGATGCGGATAAAATGCTACCATAAATTCCTGGGGCTATATTGTAACGATTTAACCCATCCTACCTTAGTCAAAAAATGCATGATTTTGAAAATACAGGGTTTTAAAGTTTCATTTTGGATTTAGTTTTTTATTAATAATGGGTGTAAAAATCTGCTTTCACTTTATTTGTAAAATTTAGAGGGCGTCACCCAAGGTTAGTTTATATTAATAAGGTTGCGATATATCCTCAACTTTTAGACGGTTCGAGGTCGGGAACGCAAGGAAGGACACTCCACGAAAAAAGTTAGCATGACTGGGTAAAATCAAAGCTGATGATCAATCCAGTGGCGTCCTGAATTTGCGCATTTCATTTTGCATTGTTTTGGAAGTGATATTTGTTAAAAGATGTAATTCAAAATGTTTTTTAGTTAAAGGAAAAGAATTTACAACCTATTAATAATTAAAAACTGTTGTGTAAACGGTTGTTCTACTAATACAATAAACTGTATTTCTCCGGCACTGAACAACATGGCCGAAAAATGGGAGATGTGACGTTATAACACATCAAAGCAATATGGCCGAATGTCGTGACCTTATATAGACCGACTTTGGGCGTCACCTGCGGTATCTTGCAGGCATTTAAAACAAAATTAGGTTTTTGAGCCACTCTGTATTTAACTTTGAAATAAAAGTTTTTTTCTTCAACAAATTGTACCTCACAAAGCGATACCTAATAAAAGTTAATTTAGGCGACCGTTTTTGAATTATCTAGATTTCAAACAATTGCTTTCTATGTGGCCAGGTCTAAATTATACAAAGTGTTTCTGTATAAAATGCTTATCTTTTAAAAAGAAAAGTTTAAGTAAACTTATGTCCTCATAGCTTAACGTTTGATATACAGAGTGGTAAAGTTTAAAAAAAAAAGCTTATTACTTGTGACATTTAGGAAACAGGTTTATTTAAACTATTTTTTAATATTCCCAAAGATATACATCACTCTTAAAGGTGACATTTTATTTTAAAAACCCTGTGCAGCTTAGACCTTGCCTTACGGGACGTATTTTTTTAAATCCAGATATTCTTAAAACGGCTGCTCAAATTAACTTCTGAAAGGGATACATTTTTTAAGTAAAATTTGTTAACATTAGGCATGTTTGTAAACTTAAATACAGAGTGGCTTAAAAAAACTATTTCGCTTTAAAATGCCGACAAGATACCGCAGGTGGCGGCCTCTAAATTTAAGAATTAAAATGAAAGCATATTTTAATGTTTTAGTTTCCAGAATCCCCTTTAGCCAAATATTGTGTCTATACACCTATTATTAACAAAATTATGTAAAACTAGCACCAGATGAAACTTTTGACACCCTGTATCTCCAAAATCATTTAGTTTTGGACTGGAACAAGTTGGCTTAAATAGTCATATTTTAGCCTTAATTTGAGGTAGCATCTCTTCCGCAGCTATTTGAGACACCCTGTATATTACAAACTACGGTTTAGAACATTTCGTAATTTAAATTTAAAATTAAACTAACCAAAGAATTTTTGTACATTTTTGAGGAATGATTTTATTTGATATTTAAATTTTGCACTAAAATTTCTTTCTAATGACATAGCGCAACATACTGGTAATTTTTAATAGAGAGATATGGGTGGTGCTGTAACGTCATGCGGTATTAACGTCAGCACTATTATGACAGTTAAGTTATGTGCGATTCGATCATTGAAAAAGAAACTAAGTTTCTTTTTTCTATGGATTCGATTTTTATCGTCGCTGGTGGTAATAACGTTACCGCATGGAGTAATTTGCGGGCTGATAACGCCGCGTGCTATTTAAAATAGCGAATAGAATTGCCATGCGCACAATATTTTTCTTTGTTTATTTTTTAAGGGTATATTTTTTATTTCGACGATTTCTACAAATATGTTTGTAATAGAGCCACAGAGTAAAGTTAAACTACTAATCTTTGATAAGGTCTTGCTTTTTATGTTTGGATAATTGTTGCAGGTGGAAAAGAAACGAAAAGGTTAAGATTGTCGGCCGACAATGACCTGGCTTTCTGAAAGAATGTCTTAGTCAAAATTCATCTGGAAAAGAGGAAAAATATACAGTAAAATGTGTTTGAAATAACGGAAAAACTTATTTAGTATTCGCACATTAAAGGATCATTTGCTTTTTAATTTTGTAAATTCGCAGACAGGTGTAATTAACCATTTGTAATACCGCGTCTTCCATATCTCTAAAAACTAGGGCTGGCAAAAACCGGAAAAAACAAAACCGGTTAACCGGTTTTTAAAAATACCGGTTTCGGTTAAAACCGGTTAACCGAATATTAAAAACCGGAATTAAAAACCGATTTTAAAACCGGTATTAAAAACCGGTATTTAATACCGGTTTTTAAAAACAAAAATCGAAAACGGTTTTCAAAACCGATACATCGAAATCGGTTTTTAAAACCGAAAACCAAAAACGATCTTTAAAACCGAAAAGGGTTCTTAAAACATAATACCATTAAATTTGCCCCTTTATTTCAAACAATTCTTACTAAAAACATTTTCTTCTAAAATGCGCCGTTTTTTGGTTATTTGCCTGTCTAAGGTTAAATGAACCATCCTGTATAATCTGTCAACCAATATCCAATTTTACTAAATGAACGGTTTTTCTTTTTTTAGATATAAACCTATTTTATTTTCGCCGCCCCTTTCTTTTCTTTTATTCTTGAAATAATTTTGAAGACCAAAAAAAAGTCCTCACTTTCATTTCTTTCAATTCTACGTACTAAATAAAATTCGAAATCCACAATTTACACAATACAAATTTTGCCGCCCCCCAAATAACGTCTGCCGCCCACCTAAAAACGCCGTTATAGGCTTCAGCCTACTCAGCCTTTTGGTAAATACGCCACTGTATAAACCGCAATCAACCAAAAACCTATTAATTGATATTTGAAGAACCGCTTTTCGATTTTGGTACGATTATCCAAAAAAAACCGGTATTCAAAAACCGATTATCCGAAAAACCGGTATTTGAAAACTACTTTTTTAAAACCGGTTAACCGGTATTAGAAACCGGTATTCGAAACCCGTTTTCGAACACCGGTTTTCGGTTTTGGCCAAACCGCAGTTAACCGAAAACCGGTTAACCGAAAAACCGGTTTCGGTTGCCAGCCCTACTAAAAACAAACACTAAATACCGTATGCGGTATTTAAATAGCGCCTTACGTAAATAACGAACGTAGGCGGTAACCAAAGTACCCATATCTCTTTAATATCGCCACCATAGATCCTTTATTTAGGATTTGCGTGATTCGGATGTTTTAAATAAACGGTTCATAGAAAATAAATGGTATTTTTTAAACAGGAGCTTTTTGCAGGTTGGGCGAACGGTTGGGCGAGAACAATTTTTAGTTAGGCGTTCGCCACACCGCGTCCACCTCTGGCGCCGCCACTGTATTTAGGGAGCAAAACTTTTACTAGCTGCATGGAAAGCTATTAAATTCTACTCTTTCATTTTACCTGGGTTTAAGGTAAATTACTTTCGTACGTTTTATGACTTTTTTAATATTTTCTGTGATAAATGGAAAAATGTGGGTTAAAGTCCAGAAACGTTCTGCTAGATTATACGTTTCATGCATATAAAATTATCTTATAACCGCATCCTCAACTATCTCGAGAAACTACTACAGTGGTTTGTTTTTGGGAATTATGTAATTTTCACAGGTATAATTGTAAGTCAAAGACAATGGCAAATTTTAAATATTTGTGTGGAAAATATTTAAAAAATAATAGTTTTCGGTCTTAGCAATTTTACAGTGCTTTTAACCCATTGTTTTAACCGCTGTTTTTTTTTTGATAATAAATAAAAAGTATATATGTTTTTGTGGACTTTAAAGTAAGTATATTTAGAAATGTTGCAAATCATACATTTTTACAGTTAAAATTCGTGTGTATAAAGTAAGTTTTATACAAGTGCTATAGCAAATATGAAAGGTATTTAGTATTTATAGTTATTTATAAGGGAAAGACAGGATTATCTCATGAAAAAGGATTTTCGAAATATAGGTGAACGATTACATTAAGGCAATAAAAATATTAGAACGTTTACATATATTTTAAACTAGCTTTTGCTCGCGGCTTCGCACTCGTTAAATTTGCAGTAAAACAGTTCCTTGTTCCTCTATACCGTGAAGATTTTAAATATTATTATATAAATATTAACCTTCCTCTTGAATTACTCTATCTATTAAAAGAAACCGCATTAAAATCTGTTGAATAGTAATAAGAAACTTAATAAAAAATGTTTGGTACTCCCTGTATAATATTTTTTTCAAATGCTAAAAATTATTTTGCCAATCTTTATATTTAACCAATTTTTAAATCTCTAGATGGTTTAATTTACATAGTTAGAATGCATTTTAGTTGTAAGGGTTTTTTTATATAACATCTTTTTGACCCACCATGTTTGGATATTCTATTTTTTTAAACCATAGAAACCTGTGATCAATTCCTATAAATACTTTTTTTTCAATTGCAATAGTAACGTCAATATCGAATTTTAAATGTAAACTATTTTTTGGATATTCTTATACATATAAACCTTTCTCTTGAATCAGTCTACCTACCTAAAAATACCGCATCAAAATCCGTTGAGTATTATCGTATTTTAAATGTAAACTTTTTTTTAAACACTCTGTAAATGTTTTTTTATTGTTATTATACATATGAACCTATCTCTTAAATCAGTCTATCTATTAAAAAAAAAAACGCTTTAAAATCCGTTGAGAATAGTAACGTCAATATCGAATTTTAAATGTAAACTATGTTTTTAAACACTCTGTATATGTTTTTTAACATTATTATACATATAAATCTTCGACTTGAATCAGTCTACCTATTAAAAGAAAATCCGCATCACAATCCGTTAAGTAATATCGAATTTTAAATGCAAACTATTTTTTTAAACACTCCGCATATGTTTTTTTTTACATTATTATACATACAAAACCTTTCTCTTAAATCACTATATCTATTTCAAAAGAAAAGCATCAAAATCCATTGAGAATAGTAACGTCAAAATCGAATTTTAGTTATAGTTTATCCATGATAGCCGCCCCGTGCCCACTTCGTTGGGTGTTAATGTCTAAACTTTTTGTTTAATCATAGTAAAGTATAGCCTATAACACTCCTGAATAGTGTAGCTTTCTGATTGTGAAAGAATTTTTATGATAGGTTCAGTACTTCCGAAGTTTAGCGGCAACAAACAAACCCACAAACTCACAAACAAAGTTACAAACTTTACCTCTTTATATATTAGTATAGATTACTAGGGCATGGAGGATATAGATAAACAGATTGAGAGTTCGATAATCTACGGTGTGTCTTGCTTTTTATAAACAGATACACCCTGATATCTCCGTTATGAAATATGCGATTTTTTTCAAATTTTGGTGGTGATTGTATGTTGGTGTGCGATCTTGGGGGGTAAAAAACCTATTTTTTTAGGAAAAGAATATTAGAGCTAATTCTAATATTTTTTCTGTCAGCTTTGGAATCAGCATCCCCTAAAACTCCTTAATTTATATTTTTAAAATCTGCGGCGCTATTTTTTTAATTTAATGTTGGATTGGGGCGCCAAAAATCTCGTCCATTTTAATGCATCCAAAACACAAGCATGTTCCTTGTCGCGAAAAGAGTCATCAAATACTAATCTTCTACTTATGAGCGGCCAAGTTTTACAAAGCAAGGACACCTTTAATCTTGTGGGCGTCACATTTAAAAGTAACCTTAACTGGCATAAACACATTGTATCTATAGGCACGGTAGCTTCAATAAAGCTTGGATTTATCTTACAAGCCAAAAGTATTTTTCCGCTTGTAATTTATACACTTTATTTGTATCCCAAATCCGACCTCTCTAGGAATATTGTTCTCATATCTAGGGCATGGCGTCCTCCACAACCCTAAGCATTCTTGATTCCATTCAAAGAAGAGCTATTCGTCTTATTAATGATCCTTCACTTACAAAAAGGCTTCCTTCTCTAGCCCATCGTTGGGCTGTGGGGGATTTATCGCTTTTTATAGATACTTCCATGGCGTCTGCTTTGAAAAATTGTCCAGTATAATTCCTTCACTCACGGTTCACAACAGAAAAAAACTCGTGGTTCCACGCGTATCCCTTTACGGTCCAACTACACAGGCCCTAAACTTCCCACTTTGTTCGTTTTTTATCCCTAGAGTTTCTAGAATGTGGAACCTGCTACTCGCGGAGGTCTTTTCTTCCCCCCAAATCTTTAAATATTTAAGTCTCTAGTCAACAAACTCCCTCTTACCTCGCTTAAGACAACCACGGTACGTTAGTATTTAGGCTTTTAGCCTTCGTGGATTTCCAAAAACGTGGGTAAAACGTAGCCATGCATGTCGGCTGGAAAATCGACAACTTGTGTGTGTTAAGTCTCCGCGTCGCTTGGCAGGAGAATAATTTCCTCTTGATTTGCCAGCTTCGCGACCAATCGCGATGCTGTGTGGGATGCCAGCGTGATGCTAGGGAAGGGGTACGTTTTACCCATGTTCTAGCAGCACTGCTTTTGAGTATGTTATCAACGGGGAGATTATATCTTATCGTGGAACAAAGATAGTTGTTCTCATAGGCCGGGTACAACCACTAAGTCTTTTGCAGCAGGCGAAATGCGTCAGTGAAGAGGGTCCTGTTGTATGACATGAAAAGTTTAAGTTCTTTTCGTATAACATGGTGACAGTAGAATATTATTGCCATTTGTTTTTTATAATTTGACTGGTATTTTATTATAAATGTCTTTTTAAGTTAAAAAATAAATCATTAAATAGTTGCGTTGGTAGTGTTATTGGTAGATTTTTGTTAGTTAACAACAAGTATTACTTTCCAAACATGTTGTTGAAAATTTATTGTTTCTATAGGGGTTGATGATGATGATGATAAAAAAACATTGAATAGTAACACGAACATAATGTTCTTTGGGTCTGTAGCTTATTTGCAAGATTGTAAACTCTTAATTCCGAGCTATTAGAGTTTAGCCAGTTTTACAGATAATTTAAAAAATTTGCCTTTAAGGGATTTTTGTCGACATTAATCATTTAATCTCATGTTAAACCGCATTTAGCCTAATTTCTGACGAATTTCGGAAACAATCTCATCACATTAATCGACCTCTCGTGCTTGTCCCTGGACCTTTCTCTCCCAAATCGTTAGGATCCCACTCATATCCAACATTTTTTTCCTTTGATATTCCTGAATGGAATCGAACACGCCTTATTCGCAAGCGCGATAGACCCTTGACACTCTAGGGTAAGCTCAACGCTGAACGCTCTAAAATTCAGTTTAATTCCGGATTTTCAGCGCGCTACTACTCGCTTTTCATCGCTAGAATTGCCGATTTCAGGATTCTCTGAAAAGTAAGTTTATTGTTTCTGAAAATGATTTATTTATATTTAATTCTTTAACCCAAAAATTCACAAATTTGTAGTTAAAAATATACAAAAAATACACAAAAGCTAAATGTATACGAGCATTTTTGTTGTCAGCTAATATCTGTTTTAAAAGTATAACTTTCCATTTTAACATCAATATCCGACATAAATATTTAATAAGTTAATTGATTGTCTGGTATTTTATTAAAAATGACTTTTTGTGCTAAAACCGATAAATCATTAAATTGTTGCGTAAATAAAATTCTTGTTAGAGTTTCTGTTAGTAAACAACAGGTTTTATTTTCTGAACCTGTTGTTGCTTTAATAGAGGGTGAACACTACGCTACATATAAATAACTGAATAATAAAGAACCCTATTAAAAAAAAAGGATAATTGAATATAGGTCGCTAACCATTTTTTATGACTTTGAAATATTACTGGTTACAATTTTTTCCGTTATTGTTTCGTTTCTAAATAAAATTGTTGAATTAAAAATTGTTCATTTTCCATTTTAATCTTTCGGTCAGTGGCGGCGCCAGCTTTTTTAAGTTGGCGATACCCGGCGGAAAAAATTGGAGGGTGGGCAGCAAATTGCGTGCAATTAGGGGGCTATTAGCCCCCCTTCCAAAATTAATGAACATTTATAGTATGTTATAGTTTTTCGACACACATTTACAGGGTGTCTCTAAAAGGAGCGAAAAATAAGCTACCAAATTCCTATGGCTATTATATGACGATCTAACCCAACTTACCTTAGTCAAAAAATGGACGATTTCTGAAATAAAGGGCTTTAAAGTTTTAATCGGGGTTTAGTTTTTATGTTATTTTATTATTAATGGGTGTATTGTTAAGATATTTGGCTGGTAGGGGTTTTAAGATGTAAAATCTGCTCCTATTTTAATTGTAAAATTAAGCCTGCGGTATCAAGCTGGCATTTAAAACGAAATACCATTTTTGAGCCACTCTGCCTTTGACTTTTAATGAAAAATTCTTATTCTACAACATATTTTACTTAAAAAACGGATACCTGGTAAAAGTTAATTTAGGCAGGAAGCAACTTTTTAATAAAGATATCTTCAAAACGGTTGCTTAAATCACCTTTTTTAAGTAAAATTTGTTAAGGAATAAGGGTTTTTATTTAAGAGGTAAATACAGAGTGGCCAAAAAAATCGTTTCGCTTTAAATGCCTGCTAGATATCGTAGGCGGCGTTCTCAAAATTTTACAATTAAAATGAAATCAAATTTTAATAGGTTTGTTCCAGCAGGCTGTCAGAAATGTTTGCAACCGTTCGGATTCTGCGCACGTCAAATTAGTCGTTCCAGCAGTACCATGTTTGTAACATTATACAATTGTTTGTTGTTCCAGCAGTAGTTTTAAGATGTTGGAAACATGTTGGAAACTGTTTGAAAAGTTTGCAAACTTTCTTCAAACATTACTGACAATTTTTAACATAACCTTTCTTGTATTGACGTATAAGCAGTATGCACGCCTTGTTTATTTTTCGTTCCAGAAGAAGACTGTTGCTAACATTTCTGACTAATGTTTGTAACAATTTCTGCGTTTTACGATTGTTGCTAACATGTTTTCAACATTCTGCTGGAACAAACCTAATATTTCACTCTCCTTAGCCAAATATTGTGTCGATACACCTATTATTAATAAAATTATTTATAAAGAACTAACACCAAAGTGAACTTTTAAGACCCTATATCTCCAAAATCATCAATTTTTGAACTAAGGTAATATGGGTAGATAGTCATATTTTAGCCTTAAGAATTTGAATTAGCATTTTTTTGCACCAATGAGCGTAAAACTTCAATTAATCGGCTACAGGGTGTTTCAAAATTCTCTGTTATGTATGTTCTGTATTTAATGGTACAAAAAGTTCATTAAGTAAGTAAGTATTTTAGGAGCTTACCGTTTATTTTAACGCATTAAATATCACAAAAAATTGCAAACTCCTGTCACTTGAGGAGTTTTATTTATTGTTTGCCTTATAAAAGGTAAAAACCTAATGTTAGAGGTCGGTATAAATGGTGGTAGGGCCAGTTGATGACCAAAATTTGATGTGTACTATTATTTTTTTAAAAGTTAATCTACACCAGCATTTCGGCAACAAAAAATCCAAATGGTTTCTTACAAACGGTTTTCAAGAAATTTGTTTGGTTAGTAGGGTATGGACCCCAAAAATGACTTATTTTACTTCCACATTTAGTAATATATTCTATTTTGTAAAATAAATGGATATTTCGGAATTTAAATTTTTAATTAAACTGACCGGAGAATGTTTGAAATTTTCGAACACTTTAGATGGAATATTTTATTTTAACGCTAAAATATCTTTTTAATGACATAGCGCAACATACTGATATAATTTTTAATATCACCAATGAGATGATTTTTTTATCTTTGGACAAACCACGAAGGCTAAAAGCCTAAATACTAACGTACCGTGGGTGTCTTAAGCGAGGTAAGAGGGAGTTTGTTGACATGAAACTTAAATACTTGAAGATTTGGGGGGAAGGAAAGATCTCCGCGGGCAGCAGGTTCCACAATCTAGAAACTCTAGGGATAAAAGAACGAACAAAGGGAGAAGTTCGGGGCCTATCCAGTTGGACCGTATAGGGATGCATACGCGCGGAACCACGAGTTTCTCTGTTGGGAACCGTGAGTGGAGGGACTATACTGGTCAATTCTTCAGAGCAGAAGCCATGGAAGTACCTATAAAAAGCGATAAATCGCCCACAGCCCGACGATGGGCAAGAGAGGGAAGCCTTTCTGTAAGTGAAGGATCATTAATGAGACGAATAACTCTTCTTTGAATAGAATCAAGAATGCTCAGGGTTGTTGGGAACGCCATGCCCTAGATATGAGAACAATATTCCAAGGGAGGTCGGATTTGGGACACATATAAAGTGTATAAATTAGAAGCGGAAAAATACTTTTGGCTCGAAAGAGAAATCCAAGCTTTTTTGAAGCTGCCGTGGCTATAGATACAATGTGTTTATGCCAGTTAAGATTACTTTCAAATGTGACGCCCACGAGATTGAAGGTGTCTTTGCTCTGTAGAACTTGGCCGCTCATAAGTAGAGGATGAGTATTTGATGAATCTTTTCTCGACAAGGAACATGACATTGGTTTTGGATGCATTAAAATGGACGAGATTTTTGGCGCCTCAATCCAATATTAAATTAAGATCCTGCGAAAGAGATATCTGCATCGCTCTGCGTTTATTTTCCAAGTCAGGTTTAGTGATGGGTTTAGGAACCTGAAAACTGGAGTGAAGGGTACTATCGTTGGCGAAACTATGAATGGAATTAGTTGTGGACGAGAGAAGGTCGTTGATGTGAAGAAGAAACAATGTTGGTGCCAGAACTGAGCCCTGAGGGACTCCAGCATTTACTTGGTGAAAGCTTGAAGAATGGCCGTCCACAATAACTGATATACGTCGATCAGATAGATAACTAGAGAGCCAAGTACAGAGTTTAGTTGAAAGACCATAGGAGGGAAGTTTATTAAGAAGTGCGGCATGCCAGACCTGATCAAAAGCTTTGGATATATCAAGAGCAACGATCTGGGACTCACCTAGAAACTCAAGAGACTTATTCCAACAGTGTGATACGAAGGAAAGAAGATCTGCTGTAGATCTTTGTGGCGATATTGTATTACCAGAATTTTTCGTGTTTCTTTGTTTCTTGCTAAATCAGCAGGTTAGGTGAAAGGTTGGGCGCTCGCGCGCTCGCCCAAGCGTGCCCTTTCCTGTTGCGTCTACTGTTTTCGGTGATTGCTACCTATTGCTAATATTTAAATTCAAATATTTTAAACTTTTTTTTATATGGGTTGTTTTTGTTGCATTTTTATGAAAACAAGTTTCTACAAACATATGCTAGGATTTGCTTCTTTTTGATATACTGGGCGTTAAAGTTAAAAAAGTTGGTATTTCTTAAATATATTAAAAACCGTGCTTAAAGAGTTTTACCTAGATTGGGATTATTGGGTCCAGTGGCGTTTCAGTAGGCACTACAGCTACACTACAAAATTATTTTAAAAAAGTGCGCCACTGACTTTTTATGAAGCATTTATATCTTTTTTCTGATTATGAAATTACAAATGTACAGGGTATTCCATTTAAGAGAAAATGGGAAATTTTTTTATTTTTCTCATATTTTTAATAAATTCAAGATAACCAATCGATATATTTTAGCTCGGTGAATTTGAAAATCGTATTTAAAAAACAATTGCATGAAAAGCAAAAGAATTACGCCATCAATGTTGCATTTTTTAAAGGGTACACCTTACTTATAATTATATTTTTAAATTCTTTGCTTAATTTAAAGTATTTTTTTATTAAAGGTACTATATATTTTTCTTTAACTGTTTTTGGGTAAGGGTGATAGGTAATACAGGTGATTACCTATTACTTTAAAGTTATTAAAATATTTACCTCTTTGTAAATTTTAATACTAGTTTCTTTTAAAATCATTTATTTGTTAGATGAAAAACTACCAATAGTAACGCTATATTACAAGTGTGGAGAAAAGGCAAGTGAAGCAAAAAAAGATACATTGATAATTTTCAAAGAAATAAAATGAAAACTTTGAAGTATCAGGTAGTCACCTGCATTACCTATATTTCATATTAAGTTATTTAATTAAATAGGCCAAAAATGTGACCTTTTAAGTGTAAATAACTCAAAAACAGTAAAAGAAAAACATGTAGTATCCGTAATAAAAAATTACTTAGAATTGACCATAGAATTCAAAAATATAATAAAAAATATGATGTTCAAATAAAAAAATTCAAGAGTCTTTTGTTTTTTATGCAATTATTTTTTTAATACGATTTTTTATATTCTCCAAGCTAAAATACATCGATTTGCTATCTTGAATTTTTTAAAAATATGGGAAAAGTAAAAAAATATACCATTTTTCCTCTTAGATGGAATACCCTGTACTTTTTTAGTGTGTTGTATTTTCTTTGTGTCTTACTTTCTTTTTGATAAAAGAATGAAAGTTACTTTTAGTCATTCCAAAAGTATCTTTAAACAGCAGAAAATATAATCCAAAATTAAAAACAAATAATTTTGTTGCTAAATAAGAAAAATACCATTTATGATAAAATATACGCCTGCTTATTTAATTCAAGGCAAGTTATTAATAATTTTTAATTTTTCTTTTTATATTGTCCATAAGTACGTTGTAGAAGAATGTGGATTTATTTTTTTAAAAAACCAAGCAGATACAAAAAAAATAAGTGTATTAAGTTTTATCTAAATCGGTAAAAGATTTTTTTTAAATTTAAATTTAATTATTATTAAATACCGACTTTTTTAACTTTAACACCACGTATCTCAGAAATAAGGCAAGTCCGAACATATGTTTATAGGAACTTTTGTCCATAAAAAGACATAAGAAATCCCCCTTAAGTTTCGTACGATAGTTAAGGAACACATTGTATACAGGCTGTTACAAGTGTGAGGGTTACCATTCGGATCTCGGAAACGGTAAGAGATACAGGGTTGGTTAAATTGGGGCTAATTTACGCAATTTTGTGCTTAACAATATGCCGTTTTAAAAATTTATACCCAAAGTCGAAAAAGTTTTTATTTGTTTTCAAGTTTATTTAAAGAGATATTTTAAAGTAAATGACAAATATCATTGCCACTTTTTCCGTTTAACAAAATAGGGGAAACTGGCCTAAAATGGCATACTCAGGTAAAATGATACACTTCATAATTTTTAAATATGCAGTTAGTATCAAAATTACCGTACAGGTGCATATCCCTGATTTTTTTTCGCGACATTTCATCAGATTATTATTTTTTTAAATAGAGGCAAACATTTATAAAGTATGTCATTTTAGGCCATTTTTCTCTAATGCCATTAAATATGGGATCCGACGTTTTATCTTTGTGCCGTTATTATCAATTTAATTTTTTTAAATGGGCGGAATATTTGGTTTTTACCTTAATAAACTCGTATTTTAATTCTAAATCCAATGACATGCCACATTTTTCATTTATGCGACGTTTCGACCCGAAAAACCATCATTCATTATTTTGTCATTAAAAATTATTATTTTATCCCAAACGTTCGGGGAAATTTTTGTTTGCAGGTAAGTGTGGATAAATTTTTTTTGTGAGAGGCTAAGATAGAGTAAAAATGGGCATTTAATTAAATTAAATACTTCATTTTAAAACGCAAAATTACATTTACGTAAATTATATTTACTCTTGTGGCTTGTTATTGACTTACAAAAAAAAAATATTTTATTATTAATGAACGGTAATGAAAAAAAAGGTGCATATTTTTTCCTGCGAACAGAAATTTTCCCGAACGTTTGAAATAAAAAAAAATATATTTTTTTGTAGCATAATAGTAAATGATGGTTTTTAGGGTTGGAACGTTTCATAAATGAAGTGTGACATGTTGTTGAATTTAGAATTAAAATACGAGTTTAATGAGGTAAAAACCAAATATTCCGCCTATTTAAAAAATAAAGTTGATGATGACGGCTCTAAAACGAAACATCGGATCCTAAATTTAATGGCATCATTTTGTAAAACGAAAAAAGTGTCCAGAATATTATGTCAGTTATTTTAAAATATCTCTTTAAATAAACACAGAAAAAAATAAAAACTGTTTCGCCAAATTTCGGTTTTTACGGATAATTCCATACAGCTGTAAATTTTTAAAGCGAAAATAATTTTTCCTACGACCACTTGTGAAAAAAGCAAATAGCACACTGATTTCATGCATAGAAAATGCGTTATATCACACTAGTGTTGCAAAGTACTTTACAGCACTAGTGTTGCAAAGTACTTTACAACACTGGTGTGATACATATTATGATGTCATTCTAAAAACTGCTATTGGTTTTGCAAGTGACATATTTATTGTAGTGACAGTAAAAAAAACTTTTTATTTACCTTAAACGGTAGAACCCAAATTAGCGAAAATCATCTTATTTTATATTTATTAAAATTTACGAAAAAATAAAAACATAAACAAAAATAGACATAACCACAAATAACAACTTTCACTGACTGGCACAGTGTTGTCAGGTAAGTAGATCAAATTAAAAATCTCCCTTCTACCTTTGAGCACGTACTTTATAGAGGCAGCCTTGCCGCTTGACCGTTCGACCTAAAGCGCAAGAGAAAAAAGCCTATAGATCAAATTCTTTCCTCTCTTTCTTCGTGTACTCAAACAACTAGTTAAATCTTTTTTTAATCACTGATTAAACCTAAGGCTAATACACACTTTATGAATCCACTTTCTTTTATCCATTCATAAATAGAATCAGACCCTTCCAACGTTGCCAAATACTTTCCATATTTTGCATGGTAACTGACGTTTGGTAGTCGTTTTTTCCTTACTTTTAGGACTTTAGGTTATGCATTTACAATTTTCATATTTTTTATATTTTTCTTAAAAATATGAGGAAAAACTGTTATTTTTACTTAATTTTATATGTAATTTTCAGTTTCATTAACTCGTTTTACCAATTTTACCCCACCCAGCACCCCTTTTCACTCCCCGGTCCCGTAAGTTTATTTACTGATATTTTTAAAAAAACGGAATATTTTGGATATGCACCACTTACGTTTTATTTAGAAGAGTGTCTAAAATATGTAAGAATCGATAATTTTTAAAAAACACTTATAATAGCAGAAAACCGTATTAAACTATTAGCGTTATTACCTTACAAAACCATACAATTTTTATTAAGTGAGGACCTTTTTAACACGCTTTTATTAACTTGGGTTGTAACTATCTATCTGGCTGCCTATGTAACGGAATCTTTGAGCCTAATTTTAACCAACTTCCAGCTATTCGATTTCTTTGAAACTTTGCACACGTATTAAGGACCCATGACAATGCAATAATCTGCAAACAGTATCCCTTTATCTTTTTTTTAATCGCCAGGAAAAAAAAATCCATTATATTATAAAAACAACACCTAGGATGCCATCTGTTGGAAAAATTTCAAACTTTGCTATTAAATGAAGAAGAAATTTTTAGTGGATTGCAAAATGTTGGCAACGGTCCAAACATTGCCTGGATTGCCATCTGTTGGCAAAATTTGAAACTTTGCTACTTAATGAAGAAGAAATTTTTAGTGAGTTGCAATCTTTTGCAAATTTTAAAATTTGCTACCATTGTCATTTCATAGGGGGCTGGTTATTTTCTTTTTGCTGCTTAATTAAATAGTATGTTCTAATTTACTGTTATATTAAGAATTTTGTGCAATATAACGAACTAAAAATGAAAAATAATTAATAGTTTAAAAAACTAAAAAAACACGCTTTTATATGCAACCGAACTAAAAATTAAAAATAATTTTTCATTAAAAAAAATATTTTCACTTCATAGTAAAAAGCGTGGGGTGCATTTTACTATTTTTTCATAACTTTTCCATCATAGATATTGGCAAATATAATAATTATAACATTTAATATATTAAGCACCCCACGCTTTTTACTATGAAGTGAAAATATTTTTTTTAATGAAAAATTATTTTTTAATTTTTAGTTCGGTTGCATATAAAAGCGTGTTTTTTAGTTTTTTTAAACTATTATTAAATTCCAAAATGATAAAAGTTATATAATGCTTCTAGGTAGGTGATTTTCGATGTAAAAATATTGTCAAAACAGTATAATATAGCAGTGAGGAAAGTATATATCACACTAGTGTTGCAAAGTAAATATCACCCTAGTGTTGCAAAGTTCTCAATTGTTTTTTATTTTTTCTGAACAGACAAACTTTAATTTATTTATTTTTTGGTGAATAATTTGTGGTCGTAGGAAAAATAGTGTACAGTACTCGTGTGAAAATGACTTTCTTATACTCGTGGGTTTTTCTGCACTCGGCTAACGCCTCGTGCTACAATATTCCCACTCGTGTGAAATTAGTCATTTTCCACACTTGTAATGTAATATACTATAACCAACCCTTTATCTCTTACCGTTTCCCAGATTCTAATTGTACTTTTTAAATTCATAACAGCCTGTATTTAACGTTAAGTTACTTATAACAAAGTTTTCTACTACATGGTAAAGTACGTAATTTAATTTAAACTTTTGCACATACTTAATTAGTTAAGAGGACTATTGCTAAGTTTATCCCTATGTTTAAGTTCGTAAATAAGGCAAGGCAGCCGAAATAAAGTTTCAAGAGCCTAACGTACTTAAACATAATTTGGCAGCATTAAGAGCAAATTAAACTTCAGGTATGTTATTTAGGAAACTTCTTGTTCCGCTCTATTTATTAGTTTCTTGGATATTTATTCCATTTTCATTTTTTGTAATTTTTTTATTTAGTAAAAAGAAAGCTTATTTTTTTATCTTAAAAATAGTGTATTGTAAAAATTGTGAGATCAATTCCAAGCAGTTAGTCAAAGTGTTATACTGCAACCATTTTTGATATTTTTATGTTTTTCTCGTTATAACTTTTTTCATGTGCATTTACGTATTCTATTTTCATTTAGCAATATATACATATACCTACATATACAGGGTGATTCAAAAATCGATCACAAAACTTAAGGGGGTGATTCTACCTGACAAAATAAGCGTAGAGCTTCATGTAAATTTTTTTTCAAAATGTCATTCGTTTTCGAGTTACAAGCCGTCAAAGTTCAATTTTTATTTTGGTTTTTCTGCCATATTGCGTTTATTTTTTAACCAATCCAGTTGATATTTGGCATACAAATCGAGCTTTGCAGATTCTAAAATTTTAAGACAAAAGTACTTTTTTAAATACCGCCAGTGGGCACTTTACCTAAAACTTAAAATTTATTTACATCATAACTTCTTTATTTTGACAGATAGCGCAAAGCTGGGGGCGCCATTTTATAGACAATCAAAAACTTAAAAAATGAGTTACTTTTTATTAAAGTCGATATACCTCACCATTTAGGCACCAATAGAGATCAAAGTTTTCATCAATTACAATCAAATTACCTATATACATACAGGGTGTCCAGTAACTCAACCGACAAACTTAACCGAACGATTCTACAACAAAAAATAAAAAAAAAACTTCAAATAAACAGATGTTCTAAAACGCCTTAGTTTTTGAACTACGGTGTGTTAAAAATAAAAAAAAAGCTTTTTAAATTTTTGGATTCTCTATAAAATGGCGTCTCCAGCTTTGCACTATCTGTCAAAGTAAAAGAGTTATGATGTAAATAAATTTTTAGTTTTAGGTAAAGTGCCCTCTGGCGGTATTTAAAAAGTACTTTTGTCTTAAAATTTTAGAATCTGCAAAGCTCGATTTGTGTGCCAAATCTCAACTGGATTGGTCAAAAAATAAATGCAATATGGCGAAAAAAACCATAATAATAATTGAACTTTGACGGCTTGTAACTCGAAATCGAATGACATTTTGAAAAAATTTATATGAAGCTCTACCCTTATTTTGTCAAGTAGAATCACCCCCTTAAGTTTCGATTTTTGAATCACCCTGTATAGGGAAAAAGTTACTTATAACATAAAACTAAAAAAAATACGTAAATATTAATAAAATCGTTGTAGTATAACACTTTGACTATCCATATTTTGTTTTAAAGGTAAAAAAATAAGCTTTCTGTTTTATGTTATGTTATGTTTAATGTATTGGGATATTGAAAACCATAAGAGGCAGAAAAATGGTTAAATGGGAAAAGTTGTGGGCCATTCAATGGTTAATTTAATGCCGTTTTGATGATTTAAAAAATAAAAATATGCATTTTAGAAAAAGTGCTGTAGTTTTTTTATTTCAAATAATTTTTGAAATCTGTAAAAACATTGTGTGGGTAACTTTTTAAGAGCAATGCATTTCTGTATTTAGATTTTAATTTCGACGTTTCGGTTTTAAGATACCAATATCAACTTTCGTTTTTCTTATGGCGGTAATTTTGTTTTTTGCTTATTTTTAAAGAACATGATGTATAACACTTTATAGGTTTTTCGATTTTTATGTCAAAAATCGTCAAAATTATTTTTTTGCCGAGTAGGCCGTGATTGCAGTATTCATTAGCTCTAGAAATAGTTGCTATACAATTTCCAATAAGGACCAATGTTGGAAAAGGTAATGCAAGTTTATTTCTAACTTTTATAAACAAATGTACCCATAAAAAATACAAACCTTAATTTTCTCTATTATTACATAAAAATAAAAAAATAAAAGTTTTGTTATAAATAGAAAAGTCTGTATATTTAAAAAAATATTTTTAATCTTAAACTTTTTTATACTAATTTTCAATATTGTTTAAATCGAACCGTACGTTACTCTTGAGCAAAGCTCACATTTTTGCGATTTAAGTTTTAGACCATGAAGAACTTTTTATATAGAGCAACTTTTTTCGTGAAATAACTATTAAAACAGTTTTCCATGTGGTGCGAACTTTATTAGAAACGCTGTATATTAAATACTAAGAGTTGCTGTAAATATAAAGTTAATATTTACGACACAATAAAATAAATTGGTGTCGTAACTGATGTGTCGACGCCTCTAGAGACTTTAATGGTCGCACTACTTCTTGGAAACGTCCATAAGCAGATGAGGAACTTTTTTATGTTTTTAGAAAAGCAAAATTTTAAAATTTTGTTTAGGGGGCACCAAAGGCGTCAAGTGCTTAGGGCATCACGAAGTCTTAATCCGGCACTGACATTGCTACATTAGGGGAAGTCCGGGCAAAGTGAATACCTTGATGTTTAGGCCTTTTCAAGAATGGTATAAGAGATAGCAACAAAATAAATACTACAAATCAGTCTTTAATAACCACGTTTACATATTTTGTACTCATTTGAGTTCACAAGTAAAACACTAAGTAACTAAAAATAAAATTCAAAATTGTGTCATATTATTCACTTTGCCCAGTATCTCGGGTAAAGTGCCCGGGTTTTTAATCTTTGGACAAACCACGAAGGCTAAAAGCCTAAATACTAACGTACCGTGGGTGTCTTGAGCGAGGTAAGAGTTGACACGGCACTGAAATACTTGAAGATTTGGGGGTAAGGAAAGACCTCCGCAGGCAGCAGGTTCCACAATCTAGAAACTCTAGGGATAAAAGAACAAACAAAGTGAGAAGTTTGGGGCCTGTCCAGTTGGACCGAATAGGGATGCATACGCGCGGGACCACGAGTTTCTCTGTTGGGAACCGCGAGTGGAGGAACTATACTGGACAATTCTTCAGAGCAGAAGCCATGGAAGTACCTATAAAAAGCGATAAATTTCCCACAGCCCGACGATGGGCAAGAGAGGCAAGCCTTTCTGTAAGTGAAGGATCATTAATGAGACGAATAGCTCTTCTTTGAATAGAAAGGGTTAAGTGAATAACTACCTTCTAATTACACAAATCTAAAAATTATATTTTGTATTGAAACCTAATACAGTAAAAAACTTAAATTTGCATTTAAAGGTAATATCTGAAAAATTATGAATGGCAGTTATCACAGATAGGTATAGTCTCCATTGTCTTTCAAAGCGGAGCATTGTTTATGACACTATTTCAAACATGTACGACGAATCTTCAATTGAATTATCTTTTTAAATATATATTCCACCGCAAAAATCATATAATATCTCCAAAATTTTTTTGGATGTTACTCTTCGCTAGCAGTTACTCTAGGAACGTTTTTTGATTCTACGTTTAGTTTTTTAGTAATATGTCTTACTTTATTTTTCTCATACTTTTGCTTTTGTTTTTGATTTTCTTTGATATATAGGTGTCTATAATTTTGAGATAAACCTTTAGCTTCGTCCTTTAATCTTCACTGAAAATGGTACGGAATCTGCCAAATTTTGGAGTAACGACACAGCTCTTGACCAATCTGTATAAAGTTGAATAAGCAAACCCATACGTTTTATCAATACCCTTTACTGACTCTCCAGATTTACATAAAATAATGGCCCTAATTAGTTTGGTTTTTGTATTTATTTACCATCTTCAACAAAATATAAGTTTTATAATCTGCAACTAAATAATCTCAAACCTGGACAAAGTGGATATCATATCCACTTTGCCCTATTCACTTTGCCCAACACTGCCATTTTTGAGGTTAGGCCAAATCCTGCAAAAACTATTAATTTTGATTTCATAATTAGTATATTATAAAAAGCCACTGTTACACACAAAAGAACTATCATACGCCCAAGAGTGACAAATAAATAATATAGAAAACATCATCAAAGCACTTGCATCGAAATATTGAAAATGATTTATCGAAAACACAATTTCCCTTAAAAGTTTCTGTGACCGGGCGGTTGATGACAAACGAATAGGTTGGGCATAATGGGGACTATTCGCTTTGCCCAGGGTGTTCACTTTACCCGGGTTTCCCCTATTGCTTATGGTTATAATGCAAACAAATAATTTGCTTGCTTCAACATCCACCTGTGTAAATACAAATTAAAACCGCTCATACGAATAGTTTGCATATTTCGCGTTGTCCTTTCAAGCAAAATCCCAAATTTTAATTATGCGGGCTTTGCGTTAATTATGTTAGAGACCTCATTCATTTACTTTGAAAATATCAACATTTTAGGTTATGTTTTAATATAGCAGTAGAACGTAAATATACCTTCATATGCCTAAGGATATCAAAATATGTAAACGCGTGTTTTTCGGCTCTTATTGCCACAAACATAAGTAATGAAAAGAAAATAAGTTATATTTTAACTAATTTGCAATTTCCTATGATACAGCGTTCCTTCGAAAGTTTTTATCAAATAGAAAACTTTTTAATTATTAACTTACATATTTTCTATATAATAAGGTTATGTTGCCCACTGAGATGCCACTCAGTCCAATAAAGTCAATTAATTTAATACATCAAACAAACGCACCAAATTTCAACCAAATAAGGGTATTTAAAATATTTATAAAATACCGACATTTTTAAATAGTTTAACGCCCTGTATCTCAGAAATGAAGTAACTACGGACCAGTGCCGGCCCGAGGGGTGAGCCGGTGAGGCGACCGCCTCAGGCGGCATGTTAGGTATAATGTATAAAATATGTGCTTTACACCTCGGTCGTTAGGAGCGCCTGAAGCAGCCCTCGACTACCCGTTGTAGCGCCCCTGGGGCGCCGCTGCGCACTCTTTGAAAGAGTATTGATTTCCGAGCTAAGGGCGTCAAAATCGTAGCCGCCTCAGGCACCAATTTTCGTCGGACCAGCCCTGCTCCAGACATATGTTTATAAGAACTTTTCTTTATAAAATGACATAAGAAATCACTTTTTAAAGTTTTGTAGCATAGTTAGGAAATAACCTGTATACTATTGATTTTTAAACAAGTCTTTTTAAGCCGCTCTCTACATTCAAAATACAGATATTCTTGTGAATCTTTCTCATCAAGCAGGACTTTTAGGAAGAGGCGCTTTTTTTCGTAAAGTTAATATTTAAAAAGTTCTCCATTTGGTAAAAGCTTCCAAAGACACGCTGTATATAGGGTGATTCTTAAGCTACACAGATAAATTTGGGAAATTATTTCTAAGGACGAAAAATGACTAGGTGATAATCGAAAAAAGTTAGTAAAATATTTTATTTACAACATATTATGTGGACATTTCCGACTTTTTAAAATTTTGAAAGTGTCACTTTTCTGACTTTTACTTTTATTTTACGGGAGAAAAGTTAACTTTCCTACCGTGGGCCGAAAGTAATAGCTATTTACGTTACTAGACCGGAAAATGGTATTTTACGGGTCGACGAAAAACATTTACAGGGCAAGCCGTAGGCGAGTCCTGTAGTTTTGAGGAGACCCGTAAAAATTATTTCCGGTCGAGTATCGTACATAATTTTTTTTTAATTGACCGGAAAAAAAACTGTGTAAATTTTTAGTGTTATATTTAAACGACAATAAGGACGCTGCTTCAATTATTTCATCTGGATTTTCCATGTCTGACTCCATTTTGGCAAAATGATGCTTTCTTTACTTTACAATATCTTGAACTGTCAAATAGTAACAATTGAACTCTGACAATTTTTGTCATGGCTAACAGGATTTTTTGATATCAGGGACCGGAAAGTAAATGAGAGACCGGAAAGTAAACTAGGGACCGGAAAGTAAATTAGTCCTGTAAAATAGCATTTTCCGCTTAAAAATGGAGTGGAAAATTCAATTTTCCGGTCAATTAAAAAAATGAAGTTAAAGTAACATTGGCCAATACCGCAAAAATTCAAAAATTTGCCAACTTAATATGTTGTTTGATATTTTAGACAGTTTTGTAACACTTCTTATAGACTGCAGTAAAAAGCACAGAAACGTTTAATTTGATTAATTTAAAGTGCCACAGACGGTCATATTGGGATAGTCATGGTTAGTTCTGGTTAGTTAAATCTTTTTTTTTAATTCCGCGATTGAGTTTTGCATGACCATCTGTAGCTCTTTAAACCAATCAAATTACACGTTTCTGTTTTTTTTATTGTAGTCTGACACCTCTGCCCGCGAGAAATAAACGGCGGCATTATTATTTAGCCAATTAAAAATCACTTGATAGGTTGAAATACTTAAGATCTTAAAAAACAGGAAATTAAAGTACTCCCCACTTTAAAGTAGATAAAGATTGAAGATATTGACTTTATGTTCTAGGGTTATAAAGTAGTTGTAAGGAGCTTTAAATAATGTGTTACTTAATTTTTCCCCCAAGATGGCTCCCAGCAGCCATCTTCAAATTTAAGTGTATTAATTTCACACTATATAGTTTTAATTCATTTGTGGTGTATTCAAAATTTTGATTTAATAAATTGATTCATTCAAGAAATAAAATGGGAGGAGGCGACATTAAAGAAATGCATTCATTGTATAATGTTTATTTGTGTGTACTGGGTCACTAAAATCCAGGTAAGAAAGTGTCTCCTGGTCTATAAGAAATCGGATTTGTTAAATTTGGATTTTTTTTGCCGTGGCTGTAACAGGATTACATTGCTTTGACAACATCAAAACATAGATCAGGAGATTAAAATATATTTTGTGGTCCAATTTTTTTTAGCAGGATGGTTCTTTCTTCACAAGTTATTGTTCACTCTAAATTTAACCTAGTTATTTTACATTTTATTTTCAGTTTTAGCTAGAAGGACTTAATAAAACTAATTCAATGTTGATATATTAAAGTTTACCTAAGTCGAAAGACGCAAGATAAATACTAGTTTAACTAACTTTCCAGTTGCCCAGACTACCAAAACTTTAGTTTAAAGCTAGATTTTCTAACTAATTATCCAAAGCTGGTAAAAGACTATTATTAAGCAAATTTATCTAATACAGGGTGTCCGACTTTATTTTGACCCATTTTACACGCTAATAAGTTTAGAACAAATAAAGTTATCAATTTCGGTTTTTGATAGTAGGCTTAGATTTTTTAGAAGTTTTGTATCATATCCTTGTCATTTCGTTGACACAAAAACAAAATGGCCGATTTTCGAAATAGGACAAGTTTGTTATTTTAAATGGGATACCCTGTATATTTTTTTACCGTCTTAAAATTTAATCCTTGCTCTTAAAAAAATGTAACACAAGTTTTGTTTAATACAAAATATTTTACTCCCTTTAAAGACAGTTAAAAGAAAACGCCAAGCTTTTCTATGCTATCCACCACGACTCTCTCCCCAGACCGGTTTCGCCTGCCTTACAGGAACTCCTCAGTGAGGCTGTATCGAGTCGTGGTGAATAGCATAGGGAACCAGCGTTAACTTATTAGACAAGTTTCGTTGTCCAGCGGTAGGGTATTAAATCTAGCATAGCATCATAGCATAGAAAAGCAGGACGTTTTCTTTTAACTGTCTTTAAAAGAAGTAAAATATTTTGTATTATACACCAAGACAGTAGGGAATTTTTTCCTTTTTGCTTTAACACAAGTTTTGTTTATTCAAAAAACAATGGATTTATTGACCTCCGAAAAAAGGACTGCATGACGATTAAGAATATTGTTTTAAAAGGAATTTTGAAAACGTCACCATTTGAAACAAAGTTATTTTGTTTAGTAGGCCTTAATTTTTAAAAACTTCTTTTAAATAAACATCGCAAAATGTTTTCCTTAGCTAAAAAAGGAAAATGTGTGATTATGTTTGCCGAAACCAAATCAGTAAAAGAGACTCAGCAAAGGTTTAGGAATATGTTTAATAAATCTTCACCCACAAAAATTTAATGAAAATCTGGTATAGAAATTTTTGGATAACAGGATCTTTAACCCGTAAAAGAAAAGTGGTACCTAATTTGCAAAATAAAACATTACACAGTCTAAAGACTTCTCAGGAACATCCAACATCCTTAAGAAAATTTTAAGCTCAGTTTTTATACCCAAATCCACAGTACAAAAATTATAAAATAAAAACTAGAATTCTGTCCATTCAAATTCAAATTTTACAAGAAATAAAGGAAACTGATTTTTCAAAAAGGGTGGAATTTTGTCAGAGGATTAAATATGTAGTAAGAAGCAATACTATACATTTTTTGGATATTTTGATAATGTCAGACAAAGCCACCTTTCATCTCAATGGAAAAGTTAATAACTGTAGATTTAGAGCAAAGGAAAATTCTCGACATTTTCAGGAACACCCTATAGTCTGGTCCACATGTACCTTTTGGGTAAAATTTTTGTATATTCTACGAAAATTACGATCGAGGTGTCATTCGATTCGGAATAATGTATAGAAAGTTCAAGAAAAAGTACCGAAAGGGTTCGATAAAAATTGAAAAAGTCATAAACCATAAGTGAAAAAAGTAGGAGTTTGTTTTTTTGTATATCTCAAAAACTATAAAAGTTATTCAAAATTAAAAAATATATTTAAAAAGAGGAAGAAATTTCCTAAAAAAAGTCCCACCTCCCGGAACTATATCTTGAATATTTAAAATTTTTACAGAGCCCCGAAAATAGCGCTAAAAGCGGGCAGTCTGACTTAAAATTAAAGAATGAAAAATTTTTGGCACAATTAGGATACATGAATAAATAATTATCCTCCAGCCATTTCCCATTTTTTCATTAGTTATCCATTATTTAATTAACAACTTTTGTTTTAATTGTATTTTAACATAAAAAGCCCCATTTATTATTAAACTACAACGTTAATTTTTTTCACGGTGTTGAGTTATTCTTAAGAGGTGTAAAAATAGATTCTCGGTCAAAAAAATTATGTTAGTTTTCTACTTTTTTATTAACAAAGACTGTAAAAATCACATATTTGTGTTTTTAAAGTATTTGATTGTTAATAAGAATGTAGAAAATTATTATTTCTATTATTTTTTAAGGGAATCTATTTCTATAAGTCTTAAGAATAACTCAACAACGAAAAAAAATCTCAAGGTTGTAACATACAATTAAAAAAAAGTTGTTAATTAACTAATGAATAACTAATGGAAAAATGGGGATAAAAATTTTTGGCTGGCGAATAATTATTTATTTATGTATCCTTATTGTGCCAAAATTTGTTTATTCTTTAATTTTTATATTTTATATGACAAAATTATTTTTTTTGTTGCCGTGTCCGAGGGACGGACCTGGCGCGGAAGTCAGACTGCCCGCTTTTAGCGCAATTTTCGGGGCTCTGCTAAAAATTATAGGTGGGACTTTTTTTTGGGAAATTTCTTCCTATTTTAAATGTTTTTTTTTATTTTAAATATCTTTATAGTTTTTGAGATATTTAAAAAAACAAACCCCAATTTTTTGTTTTTTTCATTTATTGTTTATAACTTTTTCAATTTTTATTGGCTCCTTTCGGGACTTTTCTTTGAACTTTCTATACATTATTCCGAATCGAATAAAACCCTGATGGTAATTTCCGGAGAATATACAAGAATTTACCCAAAAAGGTATATATTGGCCAGACTATTAGAGATTCGCCAAAGGTCACAGTATGGTGTGGTATCTCAAAGCAAAAGATTTATTTTGCCACTTTTTTTTCAAGAACCCACAGTTACCTCTGTGACTTATTTTTGATATGCTGGATTTTTTTATTCCCTAACTGCAAGAAGAAAAATTTAATAAATCCCGCTTATTTTCAACAAGATGGAGCTACACCACAAAACAGAGGGAGTTAGTTCTGGTTAGCTACACCACACTATGGTAACCAGGAATTCACTAAACAACGCTCTTAAAAACCGGTAGATTGGAAAAGGGGGTCCCTATTCCTTGGACCTCTTGTTCCTCGAATTTGACTGTTGCAGATTTCTTCCTATGGGGATTTTTGAAGAGAGATGCTATTATTCATTAACTCAAAATTTAGAACAGTTAAAAGCTACCGTCCGAAACATAATAGAAAACATTCCTAAAGATTTATTAATTAATGAAATGAAGTATTGAAATTAAAGGAAGGGATTTCCAACATTTACAATAGTTTTTTTAGAGGTTCTTTAGCTATTTAGTTTTTTTCTTTTAACTTTGTAGTTATGCAGCACATTATCCTTTATTGAATAAGTAATCTTTGTGTAGTTTCTTTCGGATAAATCCGTTGTTTTTAAAAATAACCGTAACTTAGTGCTACATTTTTTAAAGGACAAAGATTAAATTTTAGGACGGAAGCATCCCTATGTTACTGTACCATAAAGGTGATTTTGTTGTCCCGCGCTGCTAACCTCGGCCCTCGTCGCTCCGACATAAAAACACACACTAAAAGCTAGTTCATACAGACGCGAAAAGCGAATTGCGAAAGCGAATACTTTCGCCAAAAATTCGCGTTTTTTTGTTCATGTTCATAAGGCTGCGAAATTCGCCGAAATTCTAGGCAACAACATAACCTACAAATTTCTATATTGTTTATATTTCGGTGGTGACGCCACGCTGTGGGTTGTTTTGAGATTTTCTTTGTTTTTCCTTTTAATAATATAACATTTATCTGATGTGATGAATAAAGAATATAGCATATTTATTTGGCAACTAAGACGTAGAAACGCTGCAAATTTGTTATAAATGGAAAGGGCTTAAAAAGTTAATATAAATTCAAATTAAAAAACACAAAATACTTAGGAAAATAAACACAAAAATAAAGGTTACAAACAGCTAATAGAATGAGATAAAAATACCAATAACAAAATTGTTTTTGAAATGACATATTATGACAACTAACCGTTTGTTTCTACGCATGTGCGCAAACGAATATTTGCCAGAAATTAAAATGATCTCAAGTTTCCCGCCCACTAGATTTTAAATTTTGTGAATTCGCAACATCTTTAAAACTATTTTTATTTTGAATTACCCGCCTTTAATTTTATGTGAAATTGACCAATGAGAATAAAATTCGCGTTTCGCAATTCGCTTTCGCGTCTGTATGAACTAGCTTTTAGAGGACTTTTTTTTACTGTATGTAATTTTAACAGAGTACTTTGTCTTTTTTCTACAGCAGAAGGTACCTATACCTTATTTTTAACGATTTTTTGTACGGTAAAACATAATTTAATAAATAAAATAATAAAAAAAGTAAAATGATTAAAAAAAGTGTTTATGTGTATTATAAAGTTCAAGGGGCTCATTAACATCGTTTTTTTTTAAATAATTTAATCATATTTTATTGATATATCCTTAAATAAATAGAATTTTTTTATTATATATTAAATGTTAGTATATCTGTATTTAAAATGCAATTTTGATGAAGAATACCACAAAATATTGATTCTACTACGGTATACCTTTTTTTAAAGAAAAAGATAAAGGAATCAAAGGGGTCAAAGTAAAATGTGAAATTTGTCATCGCTTGTAAAAATGCATACAGAAAATTTAAAAAAATGTCTCACTCTGTATAATCCT